>JAKSZP010013346.1:0-140064 GCA_022478985.1 Massospora cicadina | reverse complement strand
TAGGTCATGGAGGGGCAAAGAACTCTAATGAGTGGATTAAGGATCTGTCTTATTGGTATGGAATAATGGAATCTATTATTGACGTCTTGGAAGCCTGCTTCATATGTAAGAAGCAATCTGGATTCAAGACTAGGTATCAGTATCAACCAACTACACCTCAACAACCATTCCACACCATCAGCTTAGACATAGTAGGTTTCCTTCACCAGACGACCAGTGGCAACCGATTTTTCCCTGTAGCTATTGACCACTTCACTAAGTGTGTTGAAGCCGTGGCTATTTCTGTTATAAAGGGCCAAGGCCACAGCCACCTTTTTACATCAAAATATTTTCTCTCAACTTTACTGTCCTCAAGTTCTACTCTGCGATAATGGTAAAAACTTCACCTTTAGAGTAGTAAAATACCTGGCCACCTCCATGGGGCTCAACAACTTTTTCTCAGCTCCATACAATCCTTCTACCAACGGGAATGTGGAGAGAGCAATGGAACTTTGGTATCCATCCTACACAAAATGGCCTCTTTCAATCCACTTCACTGGAATTAATTCTTACCCAGTGCTCTTATGGCCTACCAGATCAGTTATCATCAGATCTTGAAAATGGACCCACTTCATGTCTTGTATGGGTGGGAACCAGGAATACCTGCTATTTTAGTTAGAGATGTATTCTCCTCTAGAGTTGAGGAACCTGAGAAAGTCATGCGCAGATTAGCTCAGCGCATCATCCAACTCCAATTTGAGGCAATGACTATTTTAGTAAACACAGTGACTAAAGAAGGGCAGGCTGCCAACGAGCTCTGCACCCCCCTTCCTAAATTTCAAGTGTCCAACATGGTATTATACTACCATAACTGCATCATTTCTGGAAGTGGTAAACTTGGATTAATCTGGGAGGGTGCCTTCACCATCACTTACAAAAAGGCAATGAATACTCTATAAAATCGCTAGCTACAGAATCAACATCAACCGAGTATATGGCCGCTTCCTTCAGCTTTATGCTCCCCCCAACATTATTGAGGGGGCGATGTCAGACAATTGCCCTCGCAGCTGCAAAGGAATAATATCCTGGGTCAAAATCAGCTGAAACAGGGAAATGTCAGCCATTTACAAGTTTGCGATGAACCTAAATGCAATTTCAATTATAACAATATAATTGACCAAAAGACCCTGGTCAATTCTTGGTTGAATCCCCCAAATTATGGTAACAAGACTTTGAATAACAATCATGCAGAAACTGTAAAATTGAGCAGTTGAATTACACTAACCATGCGATGGACTGTGGGACATCTGTTGGGAAGTACTCCCCCAGCCTCAAAAAGTCCTTAAAAGCACCTATGTGGGGACCACCACTTTTATAGGTGCAATGGTGGTCTCCCAAAGTACAAAAGATTTTGTGAACGAGGGTTGGCTGAAGTTCATAAAATTGTTACCTCACAGGTATTTTTAGCCAATAGTAATTCCCCTACTTATGTTCAGCCAAAATGAAGCGAGTATTTTGAGTTTTAATAGGCTGCTTTATAATATTTCCTAATTCAGACAGTAACAAGCTGTACTGAACTTACTAGTAATTTTCCTCTGACCCTCAATACTGTTTAAATATAGATTGGTTGGATAAAGAGGGGATCACTTTTTCATTTTTTTCCCTGTGTTACTAATAAAAATTGTTAAAAACCCAAGTTTTATATTAGTGAAACTTTACTAATTTTATCAAACTTTTGTGGGATCCTGCAGCGTTAGTACCAATGAACACATAAAAATGGATTCTACTAAGCCCTTATGATTTTTGATACACTCTTTGATGAGGCACTATCAATTTCAGTGACCTAACTTTATATCCATATATGCATCTGCTGATCTATAGTCTAAATCTACAAAACATCTCTGACATGATGATTGGTTGATGAAACACATCCATAGAGGCTCTCCGCTGTTCTATAGGAAAAAACAGGCACCTTAAGTAAAAGCGCCCTTAGCAATTAGTTTGCATTTCCCCAAAGATATAAAGTCCTCTACTACATATTAATGATTAAGCCTTTATTCTATTTTATATTATCTTAATTTATGTCACTGGTATCTAGGTTTATTTCTTTTTAAAAACATATGAAACTGTGGCTATCTTTAAAATGGTTTGCACAATTTGCCACTGACCTGGCAACCCAGGATCTCAACTATGACAAATTATGATGCCACATTCCGCCACCACCATCTTAGGTTTATCTTTCATTTTTAGCAAGGTTATATGTAAGCTACTTATGTTTACTGCAAGGTCCAATGTGTGCATTAAAAAAGGTTTTTGATATTAAATGGGTTGAAAATAGTATAAAAATTATCGTCATAGTTGGGCTCTTCATAACCAAAATTGAGTATTGTCTTCAACGCTAGGCAGGTGCAAACGCTCTACCTTCTCATATTTACAAATAACTTTAATTTTTTTACTAGGGAAATCCTATCCCTTCAACACTTTCTTTAATGTTGTCAACTTTTGGGCCAAGTGAACTTTTCCCTTTATCTCATTCCATAAGATATCATAAGAAATTGATAGCTAAATCTAGATAAAGGAAACTTACCTTTTCTCTTATCATAAGTTGTATAATCCACAAATATAACAGCCTAAATATTTATCACAAAAAAGTATTAATTAAAGTAAAAACCAAGGGATCTATATATAGAAATTTAATGCCTAAAGGTTCCATTGGCGCCCCAATAGGAATGCAACCATTTCTGATAAATAGCCCTCAGGAGTCGTCCAGGAAGAAGATGATTTACTTCACTCATCTAGTCAGATTCCAACGTAAACTAGAACATGACCCCTATTAGGTTGATTATCTTAAGAACGTTTTCCTACGTCTTCATTCAACCCCAGAAAATTATTCTTATTAGGCTAGCAACCTGCTTAAATAATGGGATATTTTACCCCATAATAGCAGGCCGCGTTACAACAGGAATCAATGCACAACTTGGTGTCAACAAAAGTCTTATCAATGCTAGCAACCACAATACACCCTTAATTGATCAATAGCATACTCTGATTGCTTCATACAAGATAATTAATTTATTAAACACTAATCCTTATTTCAGTACCCATAAAACATTGGTGCAAATTCTACCCCAACAGAACATCTCTAATCTAGTGGTATTAGATCCTGATGAATTAATCAACATCCCATAAGGAATAACAACCAACAATAGTTACCATATCCTATTATAACTCTCACATCTACTATGGTAATTCACCCAGCAGACAAAGCAGATAATAATATAATAGATTAATCTGGATTATATGGGCATACTAAAACCTAACACATCACCTATTTGACCAGATTATTTAGTGATGCTAGATATTCAGAGTCAGACACCGCTTTATTCTAGGGTCTTAATCAGCCGCCATAGTTTAAGTTCAATCTCCTATACTCAATATTCTTTTTCCTTGATTGATGCATCTCTATATTCCCCTTCTTTGGAGCGTATTTCCTATTTGTCTCCTTTTCGCTGTGTTTTCCTTTAAAGGCAGTTCCATGGTATCATGATGTACCAGGACTACTTTGGTCAAATTTATTATGATTTTTCTGAAAATCCTGTATTACCCCAGGTTGGAATTCTAAAACTCTACGCCATTTTTTTGATTTGATCAATCGGCTTTCCTGATGAATTCTTTCATTCCTGTACTCCCACAGGTTGGGTCCCTATTATTAATCAGAGCGAATCTTCTGAATCTTCTTCCTCATTCCTTTTCAAGTGGTCCAGTTTCAACATGAGCTGGTACTACCAAGCACTCTTGCTTCTTCATCACTATCTTTGTAGTTCATCCCCTTCTTACATGACCACGGAATGTGGGATCACCACCAGTTACTCTTTATCATGAAAAAAATATATAAAATTATTTTAACATAAGATTTTTTTGATTTTCTATTTTTTCTAATAAGGAAAAATCCTTATAAATAGGTATTTATTTTTTCATAAATTTTACTCTGTTTCTTATATTAGATATTCTTTAAGTATTTTTTCCTAAATTAGTTTCTATAGTATTTGCTATGAACCCAGTTCACTATAATACCATCAGTGATATTTTAGCATGCATTAATTTGTCACTATCTTAGCAAAAAATTTGAAAGTACCTGACTATAAGGCATCCGAAATTTTCTTCTTCCAAATCCTTATTGTTAAAATCTTGGTAATGTAAGGGACTCACAAGTGTTGTTTACATAGGAAACTAACAGCAGGGAAGTTGCTGAAGATTTGCAACTCTTGACTTCTCTTTAAAATATATACAATGGAATAGTGCTAGCTATACAGAGAATTTGTCTTTTTTTATGTATCTTTATTAATAGTGGAACTTGGCGATCTTAAAAAGTTCCTTTATTACATTGATATCGCTTATTATATACACTAATTTGAGTCTTAGTAGTGTGAGCCAATGGAATCTGAATTAGGAAGAGGGTTACCTATTTGACTAAAAAACGATTTAGCCTATCATTGCTCTGGAGAACCGTATCACCTGATAAAGATTAGATTCTAGATGTGAGATTGACTTCTGCAATGACTTAATCATGGGAGAGTATTCTAATACTTAATCTCGCCAATTTGACATCTGGCACATCTGAGTAGCTCTGCCAATTACCAAAGATACTAAGTAGCGATTGGATGGAAAAATTTTCACTATCTTGAACCCCCTTCAGGTCTATAAAAGGTGTTCTTTTCCTTAAAAAGTTGAGTTAAATTAAAGCTGGCATGGAGAAATATGGCAAGGTCAATTTGCTAATTTTTCTGTGGGTTTAAGGAGATTCCATCACCTTGGAATGACATATTTGGCATAATAGGGGAGTAGAACCATTACTAGGTTTTTAGGATTCCACCAAGAGCTAGTCCCCAATATTATAATAAAAGTTTGAGGAGTTGACATCAAGACATTTTTGCTACCTAGTCAAACTACTGATTATCTGACATTACCCCATTTAAGAATGTTAGGGGCAAATAGGGTCATATGAACCATCCATGTACTCAGTTGATAGTACCTCAGAAGCAAGAGACTTGTGTGATACTCACTACCTCTCTTGTAGGTGACAACAGAGGTCCTTCCCAGATGGACCCAAGTTTTTTTTCTGGGGCGATTTGATTATGTGATATAAAACTAAGTCAGATATTTTGAAATAGGGTAAAGATGATCAGAGATCATTAGCAGCTTGAACCTCTTTGATGACAGTTATTATAACTTGGTGTTATAGCTGAGATACGCCAGGGGGATTTTGCACGGGGTTAAACCCACTGAGCAATTGTATGGATGATATGGAGATTGCTGTACCATGGAACAACTTAAAAATATAAAAATGTGGAGCAATTGCCCCAACAACACTTTATTTTATCTTATTATTTAAAACAGTTACTTGCTGTTCCACTCTCTCGCTTCAACTAACAATCTCCTCCTTCAATCGTCATATCTGTCTTCTATATCAGAACTTCAGATGATGCCACTACCCTGGGTTAGGCTATTCAATTCTGACATATTCTCAATAGCTCTGGCAGAGTATGGTATTCCCATTCCCCTATAGCCTTAGTTTAAGGCAATCTATTCAATATTTGTCAAACTTTGACATCACTTTATTGCCTCATTTGGAGGAAATCCAATAACTAACCTTTTGACCCAATATACCTCATCTCAAGGCGCTTGAATAATTGTAACTATAAATCATAGTCCTCGGATTATGGTTAATATGCTATGGCTATTTTGGTATTATCATCCAGTCATACCAGAATCTCAACATTTATTTTTCTTGATTGGACAATAAGTCTACTAATTTTACATGCCCAGAGAAACTTTGCATGCACTTGGTTGATAATCTTACCGATCATGGGTCCTTGATATTATAAGCGTTAAAACCTGTTTTCTAAATAACTTTAAATGTACCATTCTAAATGATAGCAAAGTTATGCTTCCAACTAAACCCATGTTGGTCATGGAAAAGAACCAAATCTCCATCTTTAAACTGAGATGGGCTACTACACTATACCTGATTGTCAGTCTGATTATTTATCTTTTTGCTAAGCTAAATGTGTACGCTTCAGGTTGCAACTTAATTGATGTCAGCTAGGTTGATCAAATTGTGGTAAGGATCCATTCCATCGGTATCTTCTATGCACGCACAAAGCAGTGATGGAAGGGCAGTGTGACTTCCATAAAATAGTTGAAAATGACTATCCAATGGCAGAATGATAGCTAATATATTATGTGAACATGGCGGTGGAAAGAAGTGACTTTCCAATTGAAAGATCGATCCATTACTTATTTCTGTAGTATGTTCACCAAGGTCCTTTACTAGCTCAACAATCCATTAGACTCAGGGTGGTATGAGATCGTCAGAACCCCACGGATGCCCATTATTTTGGTTACCTTTGGCAGGATATTCAAGTTAAAGTTGGTTCCATTATAAGTAATAATGAACTGAGGACATCCATATTGCTGGATAGTACATTCCATTAAAAGATTGGCCACGGTGAGAACCCCAAAATTCCGTATCGCCCTTGCTTTAACCCACATAGTTAAGTGGCCGATTGCCACCAAGATGTACTTGGACTGGTTAGCCCTTGTTGACAGAGGGCTAACGACATCAAAGAAACTGTATGCCAAGCAAATTAGGGTTTCACTAGACAGTTTGAAGTCTTCTGGCGGAATGGCTTTTCCACTTGGCACTGGTGGCAGCAGGAAATAGTTTCTAGCACGTCAAAGTTCATGCTTTCCCAACTAATTTAGGCTGCAACTTTTATTGTCTTGCACACGACCCCATGTTCAACTGCCTCATGTACGCTCACGATAATTCTAGGCCATGTTGAGGGTCATGGGAATTTCATCGTTGTGTCTCCAATCCATTAGTACAATTCTTCATTTATGCTGGAAGGTAATGGCTCACATTACATTTAATGCCTTTATGACTAGAGGCGGCTCATCATCATACTTTCCGCTGAGCACCTTATTGTACATTATGTCGCTCATATCCACCATAGCCGCAATTGTTGGTAGCCTTAATAAGCAATCGGCGTTCTGGTGTTTTACTCCAGGCCAGTGGAGGATCTCAAAGTCATAAGCCTGCAGTGTGATGTCCCATCAGGCTAGGCGCCCTTCAGGCTCATTGAGATTTTTCCATCAGCGTAACAAATCATGATCTGTTATGGCATTAAACTTCACCCCATGAAAATACACCCTAAATTGCTTATATGCACAAATCACCGCAGTGAACTTTCACTTGGTCATGGTTAATTGCGTTCATGGCTATTCAAGCTCCTACTGCAGTACGCCACAGGGTACTACCCCCTCCTCGTATTATTGGAATAGGACTGCTTTAACGGCGGAAAGGGATGTATTTGTCTGAACAATGAATTCTTTATCAAAATTTGGATAGAATAGCACTGATCAACGCCGTCCAAAGGGTGTTAAAGGAGCACTGTTGGCATTCAAATCATTTAAACACAGCATCCTTTCTTAATAGCTCAAATAACAGCCCCTCAATACAATTGAAGTCATGGATGAAGTGGCGATAGTAACCCACCATCCCCAAAAATATTTGTATGTCCCGTTTACTGGTTGTCGCAGCCATTTTCTGAATAGCTTCCATCTCAGCTGGCTGAGGTTTAAGCCCTATTGCGTTTACTACAAGCCCTAATTACTTCAACTGATCTTTAAAGAAGTGGAATTTTCGAGGCTTGATATTGATGTTGGCCTCAGAAAGCCAGCGAAAGACCTCCTCCAAGTGGGTTAAAATGCTAAAAGAATGTACACAAAAAGACATAAATATTGTTGAGGTACATAAAGACCCATGACAGCTTCAGGTCAATGAAAATGGTGTTCATGGCTAGCTGAAATGTAAATAGGGCGTTACATAGTCTTTGAGGCATATGGTTGGTTGAAAAAGCCCCTTGTACGTGATAATGGTGCACTTCTTCTGTTCTGCTGAAGTCAAACCAATTTGAAGTAGCCTGATATCAAGTCCATTGCTGAGAGTTAGTGAACTCCTCCCATTTAATTCAAGGCATCGTTGATTCATGGCAATGGATATGAGTATTTTAGTGATTCTGTTGAGCTTCTGGTAGTCTAAATTCCCCCAGTTGGTGCCATCCTTCTTTTTTACAATCAGAACAGGTGAAGCTTATGATTCTTTGATGGTTCAAGAATCCCTTTCTCTAGTAGTATTTTGATCTCCTCTGCTATACTTCCTCGACTGCCCTAGACTAGAGGATTGGCTGAGACCTGATGGGGGGATGATCCCCAGTGTCTACTTGATGAACCACTCCCCAAATGCCCCTAAATTGTGAACATCAATGGCAAAGTTCTTCTTATATTTTTTGGAATGATGATATTGCCTGATATTTTTGTTATTACATTAACTCCATTGAAATTCTGTACAGTACCACTTCCATTACACCGAGATGTGATTTGAAAGGGTAGACTAAATTTTTCAGCAACCTAAAATTGTAAACCCTTAGGACCTCCTCCACAAGGGTCAAGTGTAAAAACACCATTACTTGATGCTAGCAGATTTGCATGGGTTCATGCTGTAGACACACTAACAAGACCTTGATCTCTCATATCCTGGGAGTATAATATTGGATCCACGTGGGGCTAAATTTGCAGCTGCTGATAAAGGCCAATGATCTCCATTAAACCCAGCTAGCACATCCACCTCTAGCTCAGTGTTTACTATTTCTTGGTGTCTGGAGGGGATGGATATAGAGCCACTAGCTCTGAGCGGCAGCCCTTGATATTCATATACTTCCTGAGGAAGGCCCGGTCTTACTCCCTAGTTGATGGCAGTGAACCAGAATCACCTTATCACTGTATGCAAGCTTAATATGGCCCATGTGCACTGGATCCTTTGGCACTCTACTGGAGGTATAGTAAATTAGAATCCGCTGTCCCAAAAGTTTTACTGTCTCCTCTGTCATGTAAATGACAGCACCAAAGTGTCTCATAAAAGCGTTTTCAATTAACAGGTCATAATTATCATTTGGCAACACTATCGCCAGGGCTACAATGACAATTGGCCCAACCTGCAAGGATAGCATATTGTACGCTCCCTCAGAGACAGTGCTTTCTGCACCTGCAGTACCATGCACCATGTGAGGTTTTACATTAGGTTTAGTTTCACCTTCGCCACCAATTTAGTAGAAACTATGTTACTAAGGCACTTGTATATATAATAGCACGGACACGCTTGTTTGCTCCAAAAATGTTACATTAGGTGCATTAAGAATAATAAGAATATTGACTGTTTAATACATGGACATTCAAGGGGTCTCATTTCCTAATGAAACTCATAATCTCCTCACTTACCTCGGGGTATTCTTTGACAATATCGTCTACTATAAGGGCGACGTTTACTCCTTTCAAGGTTGGCGCATCTGCGGCTGGAACCATATTTTCTGAAGAAGCTTGGTTGAGCATTTGGCAGGAATATGGCTTTGTTTGCTCCTGAGGTCCTTCTTCCACTGCGGCCTTGGCTTGTGCCCATGTCAGTACATTCACTCTTGTGACCATGATGCTTATATAAAAGCCCATCGTCATACTGAGGGACTTCTGCTGAAAATACTACAATTGGTTCAGGTGGGGCATCTGGGATTGGGATAGCAGAGGTAGGGAGTTCCGTCTCTACTCCGCTCCATCTTTTCCCAAGAGGCATACATTCTACTACACATAATGGACCTAACGGTTGGGGAAACTTTGGGCAAGGTGACTAGGACGGCCGCATTAAATCATTTTACCCCATAGGGTCTGCATCCTTGGCTTTCATAAAGAACCTAAGCAGATAATTTGATTGTGGGTGACCGGCATAACCAGAGCCAGGTCAATAAGCTGCCTGCTGACAGTCAGCATAATTAGGCCATGTTGGTAGTTGGGCTGTGGACAATTATCATAAGCAAGACAAGGCCAAAAGTTAGACTGTTGAGGATAGTTTGGATTATAATGCAGCATGGTTATAATAAGGCCAGGGTTACTAGGCAGAAGCTGGACAGGACGGTTAGATTCACCCCAAATAAGAAGGTCCAGCGGTGATGGCAGTATGTTTTCACTCAGCATTGGGTGGAGGAAAGGTATCAGACAGATGGCGCAGCAACTGAACAACCTTGAGCAAGGGCACATTGTCACCCAAAATCGGAGTCATTACATTGTAAAGCTTTTGGTATGGCTTCACTGCGGAGGTCATTGCAATACAAATGTTAGCTTCAGCTAGAATGTATTTTCCTAATAATACATGGGCTTCCACCATAAATTGATCAGCAAATGCAGTGAGGGTTTCAAAACTTTGGACTCAATGGTCAAGAGCTCAGTTTTTGCTGGGACATCTTAGCGGTAACACCAAACAGCCGCAGCATGGTATCCTTCACTTAGTGGTAAGTAACGGAACTGATAGAAAAGTAGCGGGTGACTTGGTTAGCATTTCCAACATCCAACGAGGATATAAGTAATATAGCCTTCTGCCAAACAGAGGCTTTTTCTGCTGTAAATTTAAATCTTTTCAAGAAAACGTGGATTTTTTTATTGCAGTCAAAAAGAGGTAACTTGTCAATGCAGACCTCCTCCTCCTGCTCATAACTGCAAGACTTAAAAGTGTATTGCTGATTTAGTTGTAGCCCATAACTGGGATTTTAAAGAGAGGCTGGCTCAGAAAAGCCCAGCTGCTCTAGGGGTAATGTAAGGCTCTTCAGTTGGCATGAATGCCTTCACCTGACTGTTTTGTTAGGTCAAAACATAATCATTTTCAGAGCAGCCATCATGATTTTTGAGACTCTCACTGCACGCAGGTTTGGAGCAAAACTTCTCAGTGAGGTATCCAGTCTCATATTCGCTGTAGAAATACTTCCCAAGCAATCCCATGTTGTTCCGCTTCTCAATGGGGATGAGGTGGGTAAAAGGTAGATGTTAAATCCACTCTGTGCAGTGTAGACGTTCAGTATCTTCGTTCAAGCAATTAGTGAGCTGCCTGTTCTGCTGTCTAAGTATTTATAGCTAACTAGCCTCACTTCCAAGTTGATTCATTATTTCGTCGGGCTCCTGAAGGAGTTCCTCTTGTTCTTTAAGCACAGTATCCATATAAATTTTGAGCTCTGAATTTCTGGGCAGCACAGCCATACAGGAAGATTCTCCTTTAGTGAAGGCTATGGCCACAGATTGGATTTTTTTTGGTTTTTATTGGTGGTTATTCAATGAGCCCTCTGTAGTGAGCACCACTATTATAGCTTAGCAATATAGATGAGATACACTGAGGGGATTTTGCAAAGGGTCAAACCCACTGAGCAATTGGTTGGAAGATATGGAGATTGCCAGTACTCAGAACAAACTTAAAAATATAATAAATATGGAGCAATTTCCTCAATAACATTTTATTTTATTGTAATATTTACATCAATTAGTCGCTGTTCTGCTTTATCGCTTCTACTAACAATCCTCCTCCTTCAATCGCCTTCTCACATATATATAAGCAATTTTGGATGATACTGCTCCCTTAGCTTAGACTATTTGATTCCGCCATATTATCTTTTTTTTAGTACTAGATGGTCCCAACCCAAGGGGGGGGGATTCATCGATGTTTGATTCCACCATATTATCATTGGCTCTGAAAAAGTATTGTATTCCCAATTTTCCTATCACCAAAGTTTGAGGTAATCTATTCAATACTCATTGAATGTTGACATTACCTTATTAACTTATTTGGAGGCAATCAGTAAACAACCTTTCTAAACAATATCGCCTCATCTCAAGGTGCTTGAATAATCGTAACTATAAATGATAGTTAGTGGATTATGATCAATCCGCCATGGCTAATTTGGGCTTATCATCTAGTATATCAGAATCTTGACAACAGTTTTTTGATAGACTAGTCATAATTTCACCTAAATTATCCCCAAAACCCGCCAGCGCATCAAGTCTTTCACTTATGTGCCAGCTAGATTCACTTTTGCCGAGCATCAACATGCTCAATACGTTGAGGCAATGGACACCTCCGGCCTCATTAACAAAAAAACCCACAATCATACCTCTTTATGCCACTGTCGCTGATGCCCCAACCACTATGTTGTCCGCCATGGTCTGCCAGCTAAAGTAGGCGCCATACATAAGTTTCCCCAAAGCATACTCACCTTCTGATATGACTTCCTAAGCTGATAACCTAAGGGTATATTAGGTATTTTTTCTAATAATCCTTTTATTTGGCCCATTCTCAAATAAAGATGTGTAATGACTCCCCCTTTTGTTTTGAGCACTACTAGTTCTAAAAATAGACTAGTCAGAATTTCATCTTATAGTTGGATGATATGTTGGCCAACTTCCTTATGGCCTTGTCTGGGTCATCTGTCCTTAATTAAAAAACATCTTTTGCCAAAAGGGAAGGTATTCTAGGCTCTTGTCCATACAAAACTTAGAAAGGGGACATCTTTAATATCTTATGGTACCTAATGTGATAGGCCATGAGAGCACTGGGAAAAAACTAATCCCAGTACAGATGGTCATAGGTTGCCATTTTTTATAATATGGTTACAAAGTAACATTCTCCCTTTCTACGGTCTTATTGTTAGAAGGGTTGTAAGGGGCGGAGAAGCGTTGATGGGCTTCCATAGATGTAGCTAAGATCTTGACCACCCTGGAGGTAAAGTTTTTCCCTTGTCACAGAGGAGGACCTGGGAAAACCATGGAGAGTGGAAATTGACTGGTGAAGGAAAGTGGTAGTAGTTTTTCAGTTTGTGCTTAGAGCTACAGCTTAAGTAAATTTTGTAAAGTGGTCATTACCTACTAGGATGTAGTGATTCCCACTGGTAATCTGGGGAAGGGACCTACTACCCTAAGCTTATCATGTGAAAGGGTTGTGTAAGACCTGAGGAACGTCCCCTGTGCTTAGATTGGGCCCTTTTCCCATTTCTGAGTAAGAAGGTACCAAAGGGGGAGGCAGTACCCCTCGTCATCCAGGGCGACCTCGCCCACATGGTAGACAAGTGTAGGGTAACAGCCCTTCCTCTTCAAATTCCTCCCCCAGTGCCCACCTTCACCTCAGCAGAACTATTACATTTAATTAGGGAAATTTTTGATGAGTTCGTCAAAATGAAGTCATTTGATCTGAAATCAAGTGGGAACATGCCCGATGGTCAGATCCCATATAATTGAAAAGGGACAAAGACTGATATATCAGCCAGAATTGCCAAAGGTTTTGATTTGGATAACACCATGATTGCAAAAAATAATTCCCTCCCAAAATCATTGGTGTTGAACCCTGAAGTGCAGGTAGTAGCATCAGATACCTTTAAAGAGGATTGAAGCTCCTTGCCAACAAGTCAGGCATTGCAGCCAATGTAACGCTTTTGACTGAACAAATGGCCCAGCGATGGGGAATGGGTGTGTTGGGCATCCCAAACCCATTTCCAACCAATTAGGGCTGCCCCTACATTAGGTGGCCTTGGGGGATTCCCGCTGATTTTCAGGCTAAATGCCATCGCGCCAACCATCACAAACGTAGTTGAGCCTCAGCTCAGCCATTCAAGGTCAAACTGACAGTGACTCGATCTGCCACCAAATCCTTTTATGTCAGTTCCCAGTGAACTTATTTACCCCATTCCCAAATAAAACGCCAGTTAGGTCAAAATTGAGTGTCTCAATCCCAGCTTGTCCCCACATTAATTAACCACTATTTAATCAGTTGCATCGCACTGAGAAAATTGTTGGATGATTTTCTTACTTTCCTTTGCAATAAAACTTTTCCTTAATAACTATCAATTTTTATTTATTGATATCCTTCTGGCCGCATTCCCAATGGCTTTTCTCTGGTGGTCCGTTGGATCATATACTGGATTGGCTCTACCGGTACTAATGGTCACTATGTCCCCTACTGTCATCAACTGGATTTAGTGAGCTAGATATTTCTGGCAATTTAACCCTGTAATTATGTACTTTTGCCAACAATAAACTGGAATATTGTGGCTGTACATCCACCATCTTCAGGAAAGGACCCGCCCCCTTGTCTCCCCAGTTGATTCAACCCCAACTACCAGTGACCTAATTGAAACCATACAGGTGGTACCACCCCTTTGGTGAGACCTCCAGGGTCAGAGACAGCCTTGCTTTGGTTTGTCCTCAGGTTGCTCTTCACTATTGTCTTGCACCAAAGATTTATCATTTCCCAATACCCGGCTCCATACAACGTCATTTGGGTGGCAATGCCTCTGGCTTTCTGGCTTACTTTTTTTAAGTCCTTACGCATCCAGACTTTCAGGCCAGTCTAAACTTCTGCCATTTCCCTGACAGGTTGCTGAGGGGTAATATGTTGATATTGTTATTTGGTCTTGATCTTGGACTGCTTTTTGCAAGTTAAGCAGGCATTTAAGATGCCAATAACGGTCTCCTTTATTCCTTCCCAATAGTAACTCTCATTGACCCACTTATAGGTCTTCGTCACTCCACCATGTTCAAGGGTGGAGTGGGCGTCTAAGATCAATGGTACCCACTCTGAAGGTCAAAGATAGGACTGCCAATTGATCCCTACCTTTTTTATACAACTTCCCATGCTCTACTTTAGCGTTGCTGGAGTATTTGCTAACATTTTCATAACGGGGTCATCTCATCATCCCAGGCGTCAGGGGCTAAAAAAGGTCTTTCAACCTCTCAGCTTCATTATTATCTAGATGAAGGACAGGCAACACGAGTCAACAAATCCACACTCACATGGCGGTTCCCACCCAGTGTTCAATCTTCATGTCATAACGTTGGAGCTTTATGGCCCAACTTTCCAGTCACCCAGTAGGATCCATATACTTTAAAGCCATTTTAGGGAGGCGTGGTTAGTGACTACGGTGAATGTAGTGCCATACAGAAATGGTAAGTAGTATATTCCTGCTAAAAACACAGCTAGGAACTCTTTCTCAGTGACGTTGTAATTATGTTCAGCTTTGGATAGCATATCACTGAAATGACACATGATGATCCACCCAACAATCTTTAATTTGGCCAGGATATCTCCACCAGCATAATTTGAGACAAAGATAATTCGGAGAAAGGGTTTACCTTAGTCAGAATGACGCAAAGTATGGTGTTTTTAGATTTCTATAACGTCACAAACGCAGCTTTTTTCAGCACCCAAATGGAAAAGGGTTTTTTAGCAAGTAGGCGGACATGAGACTCAATGAGCTGGGCGAACTTTGGATAAAATGACAGTTATACCCCATTGTTCCCAGAAACACCTGGATGTCAAGAGGGTTTGCAGCGCTGGCATTTTAGAAATAGCTTGAGACTTATCCTGCAGGGCTGAATTCCCTTTTGTGAAATGTCATAAAGAAAATCTGATTGCTTCTGGAAGTAAGTACACTTCAATGAATTCAACTTGATATTGGACTCATAAATGCGCTGAAAGATTTTTTAATAGATGAGCAAGATTCTAATTAAAGGTTTTTAGAAAAACAGTGATGTAATCAATGTAAACTATCACACAACATAACCTTAGATCCTGCAAGATGTGTTCCATTTATAGTTGGAAAGGCTCAGGAGCATTGCACAAAACTTGAGGTAGTCAAAAGGGTTAAAATAAGCCTTCACTGCAAATGAGAGCACATTTTTCCTGGTCTTGGGTAGAAAGGTCCATTAGGCAATATCCTCTGGCCAAATCCATGGCAGAAAAGAACATATATCCAAAGAGTTGTGAAAGGGCATTATCAATACTGGGATAGGGTAACTATCTTCCTTAATAAGATTATTTAATTTCTGGAAGTCCACAATTTCCTGATGACCCCTGTTTTCTTATTTGTAATGATAAGAGTAGACTCCCTAGGGCTTTGAAATGGTTCTAGTTACCCCGCGTCTAGCAATTGTTTGAGTTCCATCCTCATCTGCTCACAACATTGGATTTACGATAAGGGTTTGTTCAAATAAGACTGGCATTCTCCACATCAAAGGCGTTGGTTCAATCCTTCATATGAACGCAGCAAGTATCATATTTGGAAATATACCCTCATAAAGTCTCTTGTAGCGAGTGGACTTTCTCAAGCTCCTCAGAGGTTAATTAGCCAGAAATGTGCACGTTGGGCAAGGTTCATAGCAAATTTGTTCATTGGTAAGCCCATCTCTAACATAGAGCCAATTTAGTGAACTTGTTTAATATCATCAAAGGGAATTAACTGACTTTTTTGATCTCCTGGTGTTTTTCCACAACGAGGTATTTGTTGGTAAAAATTCCTAGCATAATATTAATTATAAACTGGTAGGCAGAGTCTAGGATTTTTAGGCAGCACTCGTGGCTCTAGAGAACTTACTCCATCAATACTTGTTATGTAAAATACTAAGTTCCAGGGACTTTTTAAAGTACTGTTGGTATCAACCACCCGTCTTTCCCCAGACTTGATTAACATCTCTTCGGAGGCATTAAAAGAAATGCCTTTGAAGGCGTCCATTGATTTTGCAACAGTTTTGTATGGTGAACAAATGTGATGTAGTTCGGCGATAGTGCCCAAGATGAGTACTCAACCAAAAAGGTATACTTTTTTCTGGGGGTTTTCATTAGCTAGAAACAAAGGAAACTTATAGTTGAGAAGGGGAGAAATAAACTCCACTCAGGTGATGGTTCTGTGTATTAGATCATAAACAGAGCACATATGAGCAAAATATAACCATTATTATCTAAGGCCACTGCAGGGGCCAATAGGACAAGCTTCTTAAATTTGAAGGGGAAATGAAGAATAAGCCCAATAGCGCGGGTGTTACTAGGACCCATAGTTCTAAACTTCTGAGTTTACTTCAAGTCAGGCGCCTGCTTAATCTTTTTAACAAGCTTTGATGAGATGTCATTCACCAGAGATCCAATGTCTAGGATGGCCATAATACATACCTTATTAATGATTACTTCACCTGAGCATCAGCCCCCAAAACTAAGGGAGAGCTAAAACCCCCTTAAAAAGAAAAGTATAAGTAATTGTTTAGTAGTTTCTAGGTATATATCTTTAATGGACTGTAGAGTATGAATATGCTGATTAGGGAAAGCAAATAAGGCAAGTAACTGGTCAGCATCACTAGCAGTGTCAATAACCTCTGGACACCTCAGAACTTGGCTGAGATAAGAGTCTTCAGGTATCATGCCATATTTACTCCTTAATATTTCAGCAGGTTTAGTATCCTAACTCTACAGGGGCTCCAAGGACAAAGTGTCCTACGTCCTCATAACCCCTTCAGATGACGAATCTGAAGGGTTATCTATGATATTCAGAGGAGTGAGAGAAGGCAAGTTAGAGCCAGACGCTTCATATGGGTCAGATATCTATCTACAACATGCCCTGACAATGGCCTCTTTTCAAATATATTGGATTCCCTTAGGATGTGCAACTACCATTTTTGATTGGTAAGGAGGCCTTGCAGCTTCAACAAGCCGGGGGTGAGCTCTTTATGGCCTAGCTTAGGGGTTTCATGCTCATGGGTTTGAGTTATGCCTTTCTTAAGTCGCATTGAAGGAAAAGGTTTTATGGAGTTAACAGGCACAAGTGGGCCCAAGGGAGACGTTATAGCCTCCTTCCACAGGCCCGCGTTAGGATTCCCTTAATAGTAAAGCCACGGGGGTTGATTACAGCTCCACAAGTAAACTTAGCTTTATGGAAGTTAGCCACCTCTAGTAAGTCCTCCTTTATGTCCCAAACATTCTAGAAGTGGCCTTTGATGAATATTAATGCCTTTCTAGGGAAGTAAGCTGCTAGCCAGTTAAAATAACTGCCACGGCATCATTGAGAGTTAGCATTTTAGAAGTTAACAACATCTGTGCTTCTAAGTAGAACCACTCAGCAAAGGAGATATCTGACACCCTTTCTTCATGATAAGGAACAAAAAAAGCCTTCTTCCTCAGGTGCACACTCCGATGAGAGCCAAAAACATCCATAAGCGCTGTTTTGACCTCCATCCACATACTAAGGGGTTCCATATGATGAATCATTATCTCTTTGGCCGCATGACTCAAACAAGGGAGGATGAGCTTGATCTTTTGATAATTAGTTTTGCCATCCATGGCGGTCCTAAACATATAGAAACGAAGAGATGATACCCTCACCTGGGGTGAACTTATCTTCAGATGGAGTTTATAGGGGATAAGGGCACGCCCAGTCAGAGCAGAAATGGCAGCATCAATTTCAGGAGAAGTTAGAGAGGGGCGCTGCTCAAGATTAATTAGTCACAATAAGGCTTTGGCTAATTGCTGCTCCAAGGCGTCTAACCATAATTTGGCTCAATTGTGAAAGTAGGGGAATTTATTCTCTTTATCAGGAATCATTGTTTTAAGAGAAGATGGGATGTACAGTTGCCAGTATAGTGAGCCACAATTGTTCGAATCCTAGTGTAGTTAAGTGCTCTTATATTTTCTGTTTACAAAGCAACTCAACAATGGGAAGTTGCAGGAGGTTTACAACTCTCAACTGCTCTTTAAAATCGTATACAATGGAATAGTGCTAGCTATAATGAAAATTTAATTTTTATGTAGCTTTATTGTTAGTGGAACTGAGGCTCTGAAAAAAAACCTTATTACATGGATCTTGCTTAGTATTTACACTAATTTGATGCTTGATAGTAGGAAGCAGGGCGGTTAGCCTGGAATAGTAAACCTGCTTCCACTCTAGTTCAGGTTTTGTTTAACTCATCTTTGAAACCAGATACTAGCTATATAAAATCTTGTATGGTATATCTGTACCAAGGTTGACCCACCTTGCTTACTTTTGCTATTAGGAAACGATGGAATCTGAATCAGGAAGAGGGCATCCTGATTTAGCTAAATGATGATTTAGTATATTACTGCTCTGGAGAGACGTATCACTTTGATAAAGCTTAGATTCTAGATGTGAGAATGACTTCTGGAATGACATAGTCATGGGAGAGCATTTTAATATAATCAAGCCAATATGCCATCTGGCACATATGAGTAGCTCGCCAATTACCAAAGGTCCTAAGTGACAATTAGATAGTAAATTTTTTTCACTACCCTAAACTCCTTTCAGGTCTATAAAAAAGGGTTCTTTTCCTTAGGAAGTAAAGTTATTTTAAGCTGGCAAGAGGAGCATGGCAAGGTCAGTTTGCCAATTTTGCCGTGGGTTCAAGACAACCCCATCTCCTTGGAATGACCTATTTGGCGAAATAGGGAGTAGTCCATTACTCTGATTAACAAAAACTTCAGTAAGAACTATCCCCTGGCTTATATTAAAAATTGGAGGAGTAGACACAAAGCATTCTTACTGCCTAGTCAAAATACTAATTGTTTGTCACATGGGTATCACAATGGGCTACCCGTTCTTACACATAGTACATTTCAACTTCTGGTCAATTTTAAATATCCTTCTTTTTCACTCTATTTTTTTCTACAACATTGTGTCAAATTCCTGTAATTGTTAATCAATATGATGTTCTCCAGCCAGGTTAGATATTGATCTGCTATCATTATCAAAACAGTTCCACTTCTGAATACAAAATTAATACTAGTAAGGCTCTTCATCTAAATAAGAGTTTGTATAACGTTTCCCTTATTACTATATGATAACTATTTATTGTGCGCAAAAGTAAATTAACTCAATTAAGATCCCAAGCGGAGGTTTCCCTGATACCAATTTCTTAGCGTTGTGGCCAGAGTTCCATTGACTTCTCTAACGTTCCATTATTTATGTTAAGTAGGGAACGGACAACACATCTATGATTCCCATAGATTCGTTCAGTCTTTTTTTAGTACTAGATGGTTTAATTCGTTCATTCTTTTTTTAGTACTAGATGGTTTAATTCGTTCAGTCTTGGTTTCTTTTTTTAGCAACAGTGATGACCAGCCCAAAAGGGAGAGCCGCCACGCATCTTAATTTGCAAATTAAATAAACGAAGTAATTATTAGAAAATAAAAAATTAATAATATGGCACCTTAGCTATCAGCCTAGGAAGCCATATCAGAAGGGGAGGAAGCAATAGGAAAACTTTTGTTAGGCGCCTGCTTTAGCTAGCGGACCATGGCGGACAGCATTGGTGTGTGAGCATCATCTACATGAGGCATAAGGAGGTATATTTGTGGGTTTTCTTCATTTATGAGGACACCGGTGTCCATTGCCTCAACATATTGAGCAAGTTATTGCTCTCATTCAGTCTTGGTAACATATTGAACGTAAATCTAGCTCCATTATCACTGATAATAATTTCAAACATCCCTGTAGTACAAAACTTTGTCCAGTATGAATCTCGCAGTAAACATAGTTCACTATGTTCAAGGCCTTCAATTCAAACATCTAGTCAAATGGTCTATTGCAACAATAATGTACTTTAATCCCTCAGTACTAACACTCAAGGGTTCCATCACATCTATTGACACCATATTCCAAGTGAACCCAGGGCGTACAAGTTGGTATCCTGTCACATTCTTGTAGGGCTTGTGGTGTTGATAATCCATGCAACAAACTGATTAATCCGCGACATCATAATTGATTATTTTCTAATAATACTGGTGTAGATGATCCATTGTTTTATTAGTCCACCACTCCTTAAGACTTAGTGTGCATCTTAATTAAGTTCTGATAATCCAAACAAATTAATGAATATTTATCTTTTTATTCAGTAGACTTATATAGATGTCTTTTCTTCATCTCTTTATCTGCCATTTCTTTATTCAGCTTGCTTTTAATCTCCTGGGGTTCATCCCTGATATTTCCTTCGCTCATTCATTGTGATAGTTCATCCAATTGCAGTTATAGAAATCAGATAGCAGATAATCTTGATTATCTATCAGCATTCTGATAAGATGTACCTGCTCAAGTATAATCTCAAAATCACAGGCTTTCATTTTCAGAGCCCATTAAGCAGTTTTCCTCTAGTCCTTTAAGATTAGCAACCAAAGTAGATACAAGAAGTCAGTCAGAGCCTACAAGTGTGTCCCACGAATATGCACTTGTAATTGTTTGCAGGTGTATATACCCATGAGGCACGCACAATCTATCACAGTGTGGTCAATTTCGCTGGCTAAATGTTAAAATCACATATGCCACAGCATGTTCTTCCATGTCATTGTCTACTTGACTTAAAACATCTCCAATCGCCATTAGTGATTATCAGTCTGAATAGAAAATTAAATTGAGTTTTTAATACAGGACTAGTTATCAGATATCTTCTGAGCTCAAAATTGCTTCTTGGGCCTTCTCATTCCACATGAATCCTTTAAAGATCCTTCAATAGGTATGATAGATGGTTTGGCATTTACAGCTAAGTCCTTAATAAAATTACAATAATGGCAACTTTTTCAAGGAAGATTTATATATCCCAAACGCTCTTCAGGATTGACATCCATTCATTGGTCATTATTTTTAGATGCTGCAGTTGTAATTCTCCAGAATTTATCACAAACTTAAATATTTAAGCTCTTCTTGAAGTATGGCACTTCAAAAGTTTGATCATCAAATTTTCCATTGCTAGGCGTTTAGACACTTTCTACAAGTGTTCAGGTAAATGATGAATGTCATATTGAAAATGTTGATGTTATCCAAGTATAACAAAATCTATGACAGCTTCAGGTCACTCAAAAAGATAGAATACATTACATCTGGAAAATATTCAACGCGTTACTAATCCCTTGGGCATTCTGTAAGCCTATAAAACCCTTATTAATTTTAGGCAAGCTGACTAGGGGACGGATATCACCAAAAAAGAAAGAAAAAAAAGCATCAACATGAAACCTGAGCAAAGTCTTCCAAAAGAAAGTTTTCCACCTCCAGAGCAGGACCCAATTTTTATGGTTACGTAATGGGTAAGGTTTTCGTGTATTAAGACCTACTAACTGCCAATAGCTTCATTTGGCTGGCACCCCAATTGATGTGTAAAGGGCGGAAATCAAACTTGCAAATTTCAGGTTGGTAGCTGTATGCCCTATAGCTCGCCTTCCACCCCCTATCCTTTACAACCCTTGTGTGGTGATTATTACACAATTCTTTTCTTCATTTAAAACTTTATGCCAATACCCTAATATCAGATCCATCACCAAAAAGCACTTGACTTCCACTTGATCATTAAGCACTTTGTCTATCTTAAGCAGCAGATATGAACTCTTTTTGTGATCTTTTCAATTGTTAGTAATGAATCAACACTTAATTTTATCCATCCTTTTTTCTTCACATAGGATCAAACCCACTCAGGGACTCAACAAAGTTACAAGGAGTCCATGCTCAATATGTTTATTGATTTCTTCACTGACTACTGCTTCAGCAGTCTTGGATCAGCTGACAGGTCATATGTTTGAAGTTCACTCCACGGTGTCAACCTTATGGATCACATTTTTAGTGCATTTAATATAATTATCATCCTGGTAAAATACCACCCAATATTTCTTAATATTCATAGAAATTTTACTTGTTGGCGTTATGATATCATAGCAGGTTGCTCATTAGTGACCAGTCCATTAATGCTTTAAGCAACCTCCTCCACTAATCTAATCTCTGTTAGTGTTCCAAAATAATAGATCAATCTGATATCTTCAATCAGGATTACTTGCATAAATATGATAACCTTGTTAACTCCACCTTCACAGGTTTCTCTTCTCAGATTAGCCTTTAGTACTTAGCTTCCCCATGGCCTTTCATTATAATCCACGGAGATATCTAAGGCTAATATAAATTTGTTCCATCAGACAAAGATTTCTTCATGTAATTATCCTGGGATTTGAGTCGTCAACCCTGTGTAAGCTATTTTTTGCAATTATAACGAGATTTTATGTTTTTTTCATCCTCAACAATATCCCACGAATTTTAAAATCTTCTCCAAATATTTCCAAATTTTCTTCAAATCAACTTGTAATGAATGAGTTGTTCCATCACTTTAAATTATATTTAGAAGATTTATATTCTTTTTCAGTGTAGTTTCTCCTTTCTGCTGATATATTAAGGGCAGATTTTGCCCCAAAATTTATAAAGGTGTTCTCAAAATTGTATTTGACAACATATTTCCTCTAGTTCATTCTGGTAAGGATATCATATTTTTTTATTTGCCATTACTATAGCAGAAGCTGAGTGACCAACAATATGAACCAAAGAGCCAGTGAAGTGTATGCTCCACAGGTTGTTGTATTATCTGATCCAGCTCTTCCATATTACTTCTGGTGCTCTAAATCTGTGAAAATCTTCAAGCACTTCACCAACTTGGTTGAAATAATACTAATGGACATATTACTGTCTATTATTATCCATACTCTTAATTTCTTAATAAAGTCTGCATATTTACATTAAGAGCATTGAAATGTAGAGTTTATTGAGTGAATGATGGCATTATTTGCCAAATCTCTAATATGAAATAGTTGAGTGGTGAGTAGGAAATGATTCCTTAATTTCGTTATTAGATAATACAGTGTATGAAACCTCAGGCTTCACCTTGTGTAGATTTTAATTCATTTAGTGGCCCTGATCTTTTACGCTAACTGAAGAGCATATGACCAAGTAACTTCTTTTACAATATTGGGTTTTATCCCCTTCACCTTCGCTTGGGTGAATGCATTTACGTCCAAATTAACCACCCATAAGAGTGGATCAAGTATATCTTCATCTACGAATAGATTGGGAATATATATGTCATCTTTGAATATGTCAGGGGAAGCAAGTTTCGTCGCAGTGCTATATTGTTATAGATCTAGCCTACTGGCCCTTTTCCAAGATCTTGGCCAGTTTCCTTACCTTTATCCTGGACCATAGTTAATTGCTTTTTGGGCTTTTTGTACTAACATTCAGCGACTACATGCCCAAGGTTTAACACATTGGTGGCGGCGTTTTGAGTTTTATCTGCTCTTAATGGTCAATCAAACTTATTTCCCATTATGACTTAGTTCTGTTATTCCTTATTAAGATCAGCAAATCTCACCGTTTTTGAGTTCAGGAGGGAATAGCTTTAAAGGTATATAAAGGTTCTTTGAATGTCGCCCCTAGAAATTGAGAAACCCCACCATCTGGGGTGAGAAGTTTGGTTTGCAAGCACCAGAATCACAGTGTGGTGCAAATCTCTATGGGGTTATTGCACAATATGCATCGCAAAATATGCATCAAAACCTAATAGAATTTTTCACCATCTATGATTTGTGCTTCCTGGTAAAATTGGTTATCAAAAGTGGCTAAGGTTTTATCATTCTTAGACTAAATACATATAAACTCCTTTTTACAACTAAGCATCTGCGCAGGACCATTAAGCTCAGTCATTATTGCTTCCTTGTGTCACTATATGTCCTTTTTTCTGATGAGATAAGGAAACACCAGATTTTGACAGGCGGTGTCTATGAATTTCATCATTATTACTGCTTTTTATTAGGCAACATATCTGAACTTTTTTCTTTCAAATAAGTGGAAAAATCTGGTACATTTTCCCGGTGAATCATAAGTAAGTTACTGTACTTCAAGATTCTTCTGTTGCTACTATATAAGAAGATTACTGCTCAGCAACCTGATTAACAATAGAAGTATTTTTGGGAGTGTTTAAAATTATAGGTTTTGATTATTTTTGGCCAATAACCCCTATAAAATTATTACTTGCTCAGGTTCAAGTTTTGTGCAATTCTTCCATGTTTTATAATAGTTGATATAATTGATTTATTATAGTATGATGACTATTATCAATAGTTGAATGGAAGTATTAAATCTCAGCCCAACACTCAGCCAGTATTTCCTCTCAAAATACTTGTGATGTCTTAAAATAGGGATTTGTTCCCTTGTACCATCTAACCTGATCTTCTATTAGATTCTTTTTACGATTTCTCTGTTTCAACACACAGTCAGCAGCAATCCACAAATTGATTCCACTTCTTCTCTGGATCTCAGCTCAGTTCCTTACTCTTTTCCTTATAGAGTCTTCCAATCATTGCACACAGCAATATAAACCTTGAGAAAGAATAGAACAAATGGATAAGGATCTAATCTACTAAGCTATTACTTTAGTAAAAGTGATATTTTAGATATTGTATACTGTATATTGTCTACTTTATTAATGAATACTAAAGAATTTATAGTGGGGGATTCAGCGTACAACCCTTGGTTGAAACCTCCTAATGAAGCAGTAGCCATTACTGTTGAATCCAACATCCTCATCTTAGCAGCGATGGTCTTCCTCATCCTAGCTAGGATTCAATTATTTGACATCCTTGAAACCTAAAACAGAAAGAGTCAGAAAATATGTCCCTAACGTTTTCCTCTCATTCCAAGTGAACCAACCATATTAGTCAAGAGACCTGCTTAGGTAATGGAACTTGTTACCCATTAAGGGAGGTCGCAAACCAACTGATTGATTTGCTAGTTGCAAATGGCATCACTTGCCTCACAACTTACTCCTTAAAATTCAGATTGGTTGGTGATGAAACCTGACTGATCCCAATTGGCACACCTGATAGTTAATCAACTATCAGATGCTCATATTTCTTTGGCAACTCCACCTGACGAGATCTTAAGCATTCATCCAAATCAATCCCAAAGGATCTGACCAGGCAGATAACCTAAATTCCCATGAGCATAGTCACCCTGAAATCAGGATCAACTGATTTACAATTCAACTTTCATTAAGGAATTATCCCCTAGCTTTTCCTGGTAATCTAGCCAGCTGGGAAATGGGCAAAAATCCCAACACATCCCCCCGCTTGCCTAGATTTCCAGCAAGAAAAAAATTGGGCAGGAGAGCACTGCTTTGGACACTCAGTCAAATACTTCATTTGCTCAAGCAGAGTATGATTATCAGTACTTAAAGCTGCTTGGGATAACCTTTGGCATGCGGCTCTTTTCCTCTTCCTCCTCGCTACCACCTACTCAGTGCACAGTCTCCACGATCTTCTGTCATGACAGGATAATCAATTTACTTGTGATAATATTCATCCTGGGATCTGGTTTTCACCCATCAGAGTATATGACCTGCTGTCATATTCAACATTCTTGGTCCAGCGTTCTCAATTCCATGATTTTCTCCTCATCCTTCAAAGGAGACTTTTAATGGCAATGTTCATTTCATGGCCCAATTAAGAATGCTCATTTATGTTTGCACTTGTTATTTTACTACTTATAATCTCTTGGCTCATATCATTGTTATTTCTTCTCTGGAGAGCTTATCCCATTGATTTTGAGATTAATTCTCTCCAAAATTGGAGCTTAATTAGTTTCAGAGTGCATAATGTCAGCTATAATATAAGTCTGACAACCTTCCATCTAGTACTAAAAAAATAAGTCTGACAACCTTTTCTCTCATCCAGCTCATATGTCGAATTCTAAGTCATGGTACTAACAGCTACTCAACAGTATGTCCGATCAAGATCTTCAGCTCTTCCAGAAGATGAGTCGGTCAGCATGATAAAACATCTTCTACAGTCCTTCCATGACTCATACTCTTATTCTGGCACCAGTGGCTAGTCCTTCCATGGAATTACTGGAATTGTTAAACCTCGCTGAAACCAGATTAGCAATTGTCTTGAATGACTTGCAGCCGATCTTTCCTCTGTCATCAATTCCAGAGTTAGATTTTGACACTCTCCTGGATTCTGCTTCTTTTGCAGATGTGCCTAATATCATCATCTATGCTCGTGAAAAAATGCCCTTTGCTCTTGATCATTCCTTCCTCGCCGAGTCAGACTTGCTCCCAGAGTTCTTTTTCCAACTTGGTCAATATATAAGCCAGCTATCTTGGCCACCAAACCCACCATTGGCAACAGTGTACATTTTGAACCTTTAACTCAGAATTGAGGGAACGAGTCACTGAGTCTATATCCATAGCTCTGAATTCTTCTGATCTTGAGAACATCCTAGATTGGGATATTGCAGCTTATACACTTCGCTTTGCCGCCGAGTTCCTAAAGTTGGGCAACAAAGCTTCAAGCCTCTCCCGGCTTTCATTGCTCATTCTGCTTCAACTTTTGAGAAGCTCATAGTCACTGCTTGCAGTATGACATTTGCTTCTTGCATGACAATCTCATTTCTGGCACATCCCATCGGTATCTTCTGCTGATGGATTTGATAGGGGCATGATTTGGCAACCCCCATCTAGTATCCCTTGTTATTTGCCAGCCAATATATCCGGTGTCCTTATCAAAGCCCATCAGCAAGCGCTCAAGACCAATCTTACAGCTCTGGTACCATATCGGGATTACTTGGGGTTATTTCCAACTACCTCTTCCTGTACTGTTGCTTCCCTCCCCACTCAAGGGTATCACGTTTGGCTACTTCTGAAATCTCTTTTTACCTTCCACTAGTCACTTTCTCTCAGGAAACTGCGTCCACTCAACGAACTTGGTTTCATGTAGGTCTAGCCCTCCATAGAGTCCAATCTCACATAGATTTGACGGGTTATTCACTCCTACTGTGGTCAAACTGCTCTTATGAGAAGACATAGATGGAATCATCCCTGAATCGAGGATAATCAATAGAAAATATAAATAAAAAATATATTGGTTTTTTCTATGCGGTTTAAAAAATCTTTAAGTCAAAACTTCCTTATCAATCTTTTGTTTTTTCTTCTTTTTTCCCTGGGACTTGAACTTGTTTTGGTCAGCATTCCATCTTTTTATTTTTTTCCTTAAACTAGATCCTAGGTATTCTTAGACCTACCAGTTTTCTATGGTTCAGAGCTCTTACTTTTTAAGACTTAACCATCTAGATTTGTTCAGAGGTCCTTTTTTGGACTCAACCAATTCATTAGGACATAATTAAATTAATGGTTCAGAAGTCCTTCAGAAACTCTTTCTTTTTATTAATCCATCACTTCAGATACTTAGCATGGACTCAATTTATTACTCTTCCATCCAAGGGGTTCTTGATGGAGTAGGCGTCCATCGCCATCTTGATGATAATCTCAAACAGACCTGACCACAACGCATCTAGTTGTTTCTTCTCTAGAAACCAAGTGTATTGCATTAGGCAACACTTTCACCTATTTTATATTCTGATAAGGCCTGTCAATTTTTATCAACTTCGATTTTTCTCGTATCATTTTCTTTCAATGTTGTATCAAATTCTTGCAAATTCATTTTATAATCAGGATAATTGTCAATCAGTTCATGTACTGCTCAGCACTCATCCCCAATGTTGGTTCCATCACCAAATATAAAATTGGTGGCAACGCGGCCTTCCTCACGTATAACAACTCAAATGGCGTTTTTCCCATCACCATATGATGACTGATATTGAAGGTGAACATCACCAAACTCAGGTATGTTCCCCATATGGAAGTTTTTCCTGCGACCAACTTCCTCAGCATTGCGGCCAGCGTTCCATTGACTTGCTCCACCAGTCCATTTGTCTATGGCCAGTAGGGTACATAAACGACTCCTCAGATCCACATTATCTTATTTAACTGCAGGATCACATGAAATGTTAAGTTTGTCCCATTGTCACTCAGCAGACCCTGCGGGCATCCATCTCAGTATACTACTTGATCCAGTAAGAACTTTGCGGAACTGGTAGCATCTACTTTCGCCAGGGTTTTCATCCCATCCCATCTTGTCAGATGATTGATCGCAACTATTATGTACTTGACTCCCCCTGTGCTCATTGTCAGCGGTCCCATCACGTTGATGGACACTGTATGCCAAGCAAATCCTGGGCAGACCAGTCAGTATCCAGTTGTATTCTTATGTGTCTTGTGCAGCTGGCACTCCACACAACAAGCTAGATAGTCGGTGGCATCATAGATAATTGACTCCCAGTAGTACTGGTAAATATGGTCGGTCATTTTTCTCAGGCCTCTATGCCCAACAACCTTATGAGCGGCTTGAATGATAGCTGTTCTTTCTGAAAGCTTTAGGACTAGTAACCGTTTCCCATTAATCGTCTTAAACACTTGTCCATCCATGGTCTTGGTGTTTTCCTTCGCTTTTTAAAGTGCACCTTTGCTTTCTCAGGGCTCGTTCCCAATTTCTCCATCAACCATTCTCTGGAATAACTCATCCGCCTGCTGGTATACCATCTGGACCATTGGTAACTGTGATAAGCCATCCGCATTCTGATGAGAAGCCCTAACTAGTTGGCAATCTCATAATTATAAGCCTGTAACTTCAATGCCCATTGGGCCAGTTGTCCTTCCAGTTCTCATAGATTGTGCAGCCAACGCAGTGAAGAGTGGTCTGTCACCACTTTGAAGTGCGTTCCATGGATGTACACCTGAAACTATCTACAATCATAAATGACCGCAAGGCATTCACACTCAGTTATGGTGTAGTTCCTCTCAGTGGCTGAGAGCGTCCAGCTCACATATGCTACTGGATGTTCATCCCCAATTTCATCTACTTGGCTTGATACTGCGCCAATTTCCATTAATGAATCATCAGTTGGTATAATAAATTCTCAATTGAAATTCAGATATTTTAAAATCGGAGAATTTATCAGATATTGGCATAACTCATTAAATTATTTCTGTGCTTCTTCATTCTATCTGAATCCTTTCTTCAGATACTTCAACAGATGGAATAAGGGCTTCGCAATTCTGGCAAAATCCTGAATATATCTTCTATAGCTTCCAACCATTCCAAGCAACACTTAAATAACTCAAACACTCTTCAGTACAGCCATTTGTTCTAAGGCTTTAATCTTCTGGGCTTGCAGCTGCAGTCCACTAGAGTTGATCATTAATCCCAGATATTCCAACTCTTTCTTCAAGAAGTGACACTTCGTCAGCTTAATATACAGATTGGCCGCAGAAAGTCTTCAAATACTTCCTCCAAATGATGTAAATGGTTAGTAAGCGTCCTATTGAACACATTGATATCGTCCAAGTACACCAGGACGCATAACAACTTCAAGTCATTTAGTATAGTGTTCATGGCCATCTAGAATGTTTCAGGCGCATTGCATAGACCCTGGGGCATCCTCAACGGTTGATATAGCCCCTGAGTGATAACAATCGCGCATTTTTCTTTGTCTTCTCTTGGCGAATTGATCTGCTAATATCCTGATATCAGATCTATCGTGGAGAAAATACTTCACTTCTCCCAATTGATCTAGCGCATTGTCAATTCTTTGTAGGGATATGAATCAATCTTTATAATCTTGTTCAGCTTTCAGTAGCAATCAACACCCTATTGAAGCCATCCTTTTTCTTCACAATTAGAATTGGACTCACCTAGGGACTAGACAATGGAACTAGAAGCCCATGCATCACTAGTTTGCTGATTTCTTCTTCCGCTAAGCTTTGGCTGCCTTTGATGTCAAATCAGTCTCATCCTGATCGGCTAATTTTCCCCAGTATCAACCTTATGGATAACATCTCTCGCACATCCCAAATCTTGAACATCCTGGGAGAATACTTCCCAAAACTTTATGAACAATTTGAGCGCCTCCTCTTGCTGTCCTTCCGTCATATCACCAAGTTGCTCTTGATCAACCAATAGATTAATACTCTTAGTTACCTCAGCCAGTAATCCCATCTCATCAAGGATCCAAAAATTATGAGTTTTCCTCAGTTCAGCCATCAGGATCTAGATGAACAAACGCAACAATCAGATTATTATCAATCTATATCAGTTTTTCACTTAAATTTGCCAGAGAACTTTGATTTATCCATGACCTGGCATTATTATTCCAGTAGCCACCCAAGGCTCTACTCAGAACTTCTTCCAAGGGCTTCTGACCTCCCCATACAATAGCTCTGGTATCACTGATGTCAACCCCATGTTGACTATCATTTGTAATCATAACAGTATGGTTTTTGCATTCTCAATCCTCAGTGGAATTCCCCAATTTTCTAGGATTTCCGTTGTCATTTATCGTCACTTCCAACCAATTAGTTGGTATCAAAATTAGGACAATGCAAACTGTATATCAATCCATTGAAGTTATTTTTCCTACCCAGTGGAGCTTCCCCATCCTTCTGATAGACCAATGGTAACGTCTGACCTAATATGGTCAAAGTATCATCCTTGAAGTTGCATTTAACTCTGTACTTCCTTAGAAATTCCGTCCTGATCAGAATGTCATATTTTTGGTTGGCCAAAACTATTGCTGGAAAAGATACCACCAACAACCCATGTCATAGTGGCAGTGCACTATACACTCCACATGAGATGGTGGTATTTGGCTCATATGTCTTATAATCCTTCTTGTATTCCAAGTCAGGAAAGATCTTCATCCTCTTCACCATCTTGGATGAGACAATATTAATGGTCCACCCGCTGTCAACAATTGCCCTCACCTGTACTCAATTCACTTATGTGTCTATATACATACGTTTGGAGTATTGTAAAATAGTGATTAAAAAGTATAGTGACATTATTAGCCAAATTGAGGGTGCAAATGATTTGCGCCAATAAATCAGGAAACAATTCCTTTATTGTGCTAAGGAATTGACAGGTTTGCCTCATCTAATCAGACTTTGGACAATTCTTTGGGATTATCTGTGTCTCAAATTTTATCTGCTAGTTGTCAGGCATACAGCTGAGCAACTTCTTTGATTATCTCAGGGTCAATCCCCTTCGCCCCAGATCTTGTTACCATGTTTATGTCAAATTTACCACTTGATACAGTTGATACTGTATGTCTTCATCCACGAACAGATCACTAGTGTCAATTTCTCAAACATAATATCAGGAGGAACATGATTCTCCGCAGCTCTAGACTGTTCCCCATCTAGGCCATGGGCCCTTTTCCCGACTCCTTTGCAGCTGTGTCTCTTTTGCTTGGAATATATTAATTTGATCCTTAGGCTTCTTTCAATTAACAGCTAAATGTCCATTTCCTCGACATTGGTAACAGACTTTCTCTTTCTTATTAATCCATCTGAAGACTTTGGGCTTATTCCCCAGAATGGTTTGGTTGTTTATCTCTTTAGCACCCTCATTCCCCTTTGTGGGACTCAAATTATGTACTAAGTTGGATTTAAAACTTCTGTTTGGGGCATCAAAGGTAGCGCACAGGATTTTCAAAATATCTACCATCTAAGAGGTAGTAGTTTACATTATGAACACAGAAGAGATCTTTTGGTACAAATTATGGTAGGGCCAAAGGGCTGCATGTAATGCAATTCTGACATCGAAGTCATCCAGTACCTTTTCTCCAACCAGGATTTTCAATTCCTGGTAGAAACAATCAGCAAAGCTTGCTAAAGATTTATCTTTAGGGAATTAGATGCCCATAAACTTTTGTTTGCGCTTTGACATGCGCATCAGGCTTCCAAATTCTTTTATAATGGCTGCTTTGGCCTCCGCGTATGACCAGCTATCCCCCTCCAGGTGGAGCAACACTAGGTTTTGGCAATCAGTGTCTAGGAAATTCATCCCCGTCAATGCCTTTTGATGATCGCTGTATCCATACATAGACATTTCAACCAATCGGAAAAATGCTGTGGCGTTATCCTGATGGAAAGTCAGCAATTTTGGTGTTGCCTAGAATTCCTCCAAGGTTTCTCTAATCAACTCTCTAGGTTCAGCTACTTGGCTCACTTGGGGAGTGATTTTGGCATCATTTTCAAAATAGCGGCAAAAGTGGGCGTAATGTTTCTTGGGGTATCTGACTTCCCAATTATCTTACAAGGAGTTCTTTCTTCAGCATTGGTTGCAACATATGGCTCAAAATTGCATATGTGAGTTTTTAACTCCTCAAACTGTTTAATCAGTCACTTGATATCAGCGCTGAAAGCTCTTATATTAATGCAATCTGCTTCATGCTCCATTTTCAACAAAAAATCTTCATCAATTAAGTCCCCTTCTTTCTTATTTAATGATGTTACTTTTCCAAGCAACTCATTCCCAAAAATTGTGACATTATTAATCCCTTCTTACATCTTAGCGACTTTTTTTCCAAGGCTGCAAATTCTCAATGATCCTCTGAGTTCAGAGCGTTCTGATTAATGGTTGCTAACTCCATCCATAGTTTTCTTAACTCATCTTTATACGTCATCCTTCTAAGTTCTTCTAGTCAAATACACCCCTGTAGTGAGCACCACTTTGGAAAAATTTATAGGTTTTAATTATTTTTGGCCAATAGCCCCTATAAACTTATTACTTGCACAGGTTCAAGTTTTGTGCAATTCTTCCATGTTTTATAATAGTTGATATAATTGATTTATTATAGTATGATGACTATTATCAATAGTTGAATGGAAGTATTAAATCTCAGCCCAACACTCAGCCAGTATTTCCTCTCAAAATACTTGTGATGTCTTGAAATAGGGATTTGTTCCATTGTACCATCTAACCTGATTTCTCTTAGATTCCTGTTTAGGGTTTCTCTGGCTTGGCACACAGTTGGCAGCAACCCTCAATTTGATTCCACTTCTTCTCTGGATCTCAGATCAGATCCTTACTCTTTTCCCTATAGAGTCTTCCAATTATTGCACACAGCAATAATATCCCTGAGAAAGAATAGAACAAATAGATGCTGATAAAGTTTACTAAGCTATTATCCTAGTAAAAGTGATCTAAAAATATTGTATATTGTATATTGTCTACTTTAATAATGAATACTAAAGAATTTATAGTTGGGGATTCAGCGCCCAACCCTCGGTTGACACCTCCTAATGAAACAGTAGCCATTGCCGTTGAATCTAACATCCTCATCTCAGCAGCGATGGTCTTCCCCATCCTAGCTAGGATTCCATCATTTGACATCCCCAAGCCTAAAATAGAAAGAGTCAGAAAATGTTTCCCTAACGGTTTCCTCTCAATCTAAGTGAACCAACAATATTTGGCAAGTGACCTGCTTAGGTAATGGGACTTACTACCCATTAAGGCAGGTCATGCACCAACTGATCGATTTGCTAGTTGCAGTTGGCATCACTCGCCTTGCAACTTGCTATTCATTCCCAATCAGTCAGTGATGAAACCTGACCAATCCCAATTGGTACACCTAATAGTTAATCAACTATAAGATGCCCCTATTTCTTTAGCAATTCTGCCCAATGAAATCTTAAGCATTTGTTCAGATTGCCACTGACTGATCTGACCAGGCGAATAACCTAAAATCACCCAAACATTTAACCTTGAAATCAGGATCAACTGATTTCCAATTCACCTCGCATTAGGAAATTATCCCCTAGCTATCCCTGGTAATCTATAAGGCTGAATTTATGAGCAAAAATCCCAACAGGGAATTTCTAAAATTTCATAAAAACTCCGAGCATTTTTCTAAGGGTTGTTTTTTTCAGCCAAACTTTTATGTGTCTTGTTGTTGGCTTAATTCACCTCCATCTGGACACAATTGCATTTAATTTGAGTCCTTGAAATTGCTTTATGATATATACATTATCCTGAAACTTGTGAAAGCGTACTCCTTATTGTTCCATCCAAATTTTATGAAACAGTAACTCTTTGATTACTTCAGTTTTTCCATTTCAGGGAAGGTGACTTTCTCATAAAGAATATTGTTGAGCTTTGCAACTTGTTTCTATTTCTCCCCCAGATTTCATCACTTGTTTATTCAAATTCGTTTTATTGGGTTGAGACGTCCAAGTTCACATATTCTTGTACAAAGTTTCCAATCCCATCCAAAGCTTCCAAAGTTCGTTCTTTAAGGATATTGTGATGATAATTAATTCTGTGGTTGTCAGAATCCAGTAAGGGTTATGCTCGCTGGTGCTATGCGCCGTTAGATCCCACAATGGAATATTTAAAGTAAATAATAAACTACTAAGAAAACCAAGTTTTTACTTTTTGTTTTTATTTGTGCGGGGAAAACCAGAAAAAGCTCTCCTTTTTGATACTAGTATTTCATATTTTAACTAGTTTGAATATCCAGGCCATGGGAATTTGGGGCTATAGTTTCAAAAAGCTTGTCATCTGAATTAGGGAAAAATAGGCTTCAGCCTATCAGAATGAGGAAATTAATCTGGAGTAGAACAAACCAGTGTGGTAATGATCTGATAAATTGTACCCAATCACCGGCAGGTAAAATCTTCTCACCTCGTTTTGGCCTATTTTGCCCTAAAACATTCTTAATTTGGAGCTGAGAAGGCAGATGTTTGACATCACCCCCTCAAGAATGTTAGGGGAGAATAAGGCCAAAGGAAACGGCCATGTACTCGATTAATAGTAACTCCTGTGGCTAACGATTTGATGGTGTATTCATTGCCTCTTTTGTAGGTGATGGAGAAAGGTCCCTCCCAAAAGGAGCCAAGCTTACTGCTTCTTGGAGTGATGCGGTTATGGTAGTATAACACCTTACCAGCCACTTGAAATGTCGAAAGGGGGTGCAGAGCTCGTTGGCAGCCTGCCCTTCTTTAGTTACCATTTTTGCTATGTTGGTCATAGCTTCAGCTTGGAGTTGAATAATTCGCTGAGCCAAATTTCTCATGACCTTCTCAAGTTGGTCAACTGTGGAAGAAAATACCTCTTTATCTAAAAAGGCAGGTATTCCTGGTTCCCGCCCATACAAGACGCGGAATGGGGACATTTTCAGAATTTTGTGATAACTAATCTTTTAGGCCATAAGGGCACTGGGTAAGAATAGATCCCAGTGAAGTGGATTGGAAGAGGCCATTTTGCGGAGGATAGAAACTAAGGTTCCATTGGCTCTTCCACTGCCCCATTGGTAGATGAATTGTACAGAGCTGAAAAAGGTTGTTGGGCTCCCATGGAGGTAGCCAGGAGTTTGACTACTCTGGAGGTAAAATTCTTGCCATTATCGCATAGTAGTACTTGGGGCAGCCATGCTGAGCAAAAATGTGTTGGTGTAGAAAGTGGCAGTTGCCTTGGCTGTTTGGGCAGGAAGCGCCACAGCTTCAACCCACTTAGTGAAGTGGTCGATGGCTATTAGGATAAAGCGGTTGCCACTAGTAGACTTTGGAAGGGGACCTACGACTTCCAAAATAATAGTGTGGAAAGGTTGTTGCGGGATAGTTGGTTGATATTGGTATCTAGTCTTGAGAGCAGATTGTTTCTTGCACGTAAGGCAGGCTTCCAAGATATCAACTATAGCTTCCATCATTCTATCCCAATAGTATCAATCCTTAAGCCACTCATAATTTTTCTTTGCCCCTCCATGGCCTAAAATGGAGTGAGCTTCGAGGATGGCAAGTACGCGTTCCAAGGGATGGAGGTAAGGCAGCCACTTCGCCCCCACCTGCTTATATAACTTCACGTTTTCCACTTTGGTGTTGCGCAAGTGGCAGGCTAACATCTTCTGAACTGTATCGTCTTCATCCTCCCATTCATTGGGGGTCATTAATAGATCATGTAACCTTTCTGCCTCGCTATTATCCAAATGGAGGACTGGCAGGCGAGACAACCCATCCACATTCATATGACGAGTTCTGGCATGGTGTTCAATTTTCATATCATAAGGCTGGAGCTTTAGAGCCCAGCGAGCTAACCGCCCAGTAGGGTCTTTCATATTTTGTAGCCAATTCAATGAAGCGTGGTCAGTAACTACAGTGAAGGTGATCCCATAGAGGAAAGGGTGATAGTGCTTTACAGCCAACAAAACAGCTAGGCACTATTTTTCTGTTACGCTGTAGTTGCGTTCAGGCTTTGAAAGCATCTTACTGATATAAGATACCGGATGATCAATACTGTTTTCATCTAGTTGGGCTAAGATGGCCCCAACGTCGTAGTCCAACGCGTCCATAAACAGGATAAAGGGTTTTTTGTAATCTGGGTGCCATAGGATAGGGCGTCGTTTTAGTAGCTACTTCAGGGTCTCAAAGGCGGCTTTTTGTTCAGCGCCCCAGTGGAAAGGGATATTATTCTTCAGTAAGCAAACAAGGGGCTCACTGAGTTGCGAGAACTTAGGGATGAACTGATGGTAATACCCCATCATCCCCAGAAATACCTGTATATCCCACAAATTCTTAGGGGGAGGCATATTTGCAATGGCTTCGACCTGGTTCTGTAGTGGTTGGATTCCTTTTTGCGAAATGGAGTGGCCAAGGAAATCCAATTTTCGCTGGAAGAAGGTGCACTTTGATGGTTTCAATTTGATATTGACTTACATAACCTTCCAAACACCCCCTTCAAGTGAACCAGGTGGTCGTTGAAAGTTTTTTTGAACACAGTAATATCATCAAGATAAACGATAACGCAAGTTAGCTTTAAGTCTTGCATGATGTGATCCATAGCACGCTGAAAAGATGCAGGTGCGTTGCGCAACCCTCGAGGTAGTCAAGTGGGTTGATAAAGAACTTCACTGCAAATGAGAGCGCATTTCTCCTTGTCCTATGGAGAAAGGTTTATTTGCCAATAGCCACTGGTCAAGTCCATAGCTGAGAAGAAGTTCGAGCTAGATAGTTGGGCCAGGGCATCATTGATGCGAGGGATAGGATAGCTATCCTTCTTCATGAGGTTATTTAGCTTGCGGTAGTCTGACTATCCGGTCACCTCCATCTTTCTTTTTAATTATTAACAGTGGGGAAGACCAAGGGCTTTGAGAGGGAACTAGTAACCCCGCATCCAGTAACTGTGTGAGTTCCATCCTCATATGCTGTTCCTCCACCTTTGACTTGCGATATGGTTTTGACCAAATGGGATGGGCATCACCCACATCAATGGAGTGGAACCAGCCCTTCATGTGGCCATAGTCGTGAGCTGACTTGGAGAATATGTCGCTATAGTCATCAAGGAGATTATGAAATTTCTCCAGCTCATCTGGGGTAAACTCATCTGAATTATGGACGTTTGGTAAGGTACACACCAGGTGGTCTGAGGGTAAACCCAAATCTGCCATTGACCCTATGGAGTGGATTTGTTCATCGTCCTTCAAAGGGATTAAAAATCCTCGGCCAACCTCTTGGTGTTTCTATATGATCATGTCCTTTGCGGTGAGGTTTCCCAACAGTAGAGTAATAGGTTGCTGGTAGGTTGGGTCTAGTAGCCCAGGTAATACGCGAGGCTCCAAAGGACTAAGGCCCTCAACACTTACGAGGTGCAACAAACAGTGGTGTGGGATTTGGAGCGTGATTTTCGTGTCAACCACTCGTTGTTCACCCAGCTTAATCACCTCATCTGCTGCATAAAATGGAATACCATCGCTAGCCTCCACTGAATCGGACAAAAACTTAGTGTTGCGCCCAGAGGTGACATAATGATAATGCAAAGCGGAAAAAGGGTATTCAACCAGAAAGGTGTAGTCATTCTTAATGGGTTCTTTATTTGATAAGACTAATGGAACTCAGTAGTTCATTAAAGATTAGAACCCTTGCTTCATGTTGATGATGCCTTCATACTTGATCATAAGCTGAGTACCTATGAGCATATAATAGGAGTTATTATCTAAGGCCACAGCAGGGGCCAATAGGATAAGCTTCTCAACTCAAATAGGAAGGGAGGAGTAAGCGCCAAGGGCGCGGGTGTTGTTTGGGCCCACGATTCCAAACTCATTGGTATAATCCAAGTCAGGCATCTTTTAATCTTTTTCATCAGCCAAGATGAGATTACATTCACTGGGAAACCTGTATCCAAGATAGCCATCACCTGGACTTTGTGAACAATTACTTTAACCTTGGTAAGTGTGCTTCCAAAGCTGGGCGACAGCGCTAAGACCTCCTTGATATGGAAAGTGGAGGTTAATTTGCGTGCGGTCTCAGGGTGAGTTTCCAGAATAGACTGCATGGTATGCCCTCTTTGTAGAGCGAATTAAGCTTGATAGGAGCTGATCAGCGTCGCTGGCTGTGTCAATAATCGCCATACAACCTATAACTTGACGGAGGTAGGTATCCTTGGGTACGGTGGTTTCGTCTACTCCTTTGGCATTTAGGCAATCAGGGACCTCCACTTCCGCGGGAGCTCCAAATAAGTAGTACCCTACATCATCGTAACCCCCCTCAGAGTCAGCCTCAGGGCTATTCTCAACCATGGCAAGGTTGCAATTGAAGTAGGGGAGACAGCCACGAGAGGTTGGTCAATTAGCTTCGCTTTAACTGGCATTTCCATAACACCATTAGTTCTGGAGGATATACCCTTAGGGCGTGCACCTATCGGCTGAGCTGGAGGGGAAACCACAGTAGGGGTCTCCGCTTTACATGAATGAGGTATGTCCGTTTTAAGTCACACCAAAGAAGCAGGTTTTCAGGGAGGTAGGCACAGGTGGCCTCACTTCCAACGGTTCAATAGGCAGCAGCTCCTTAATGGTTAGAGCGGAGGGGTGCCCCTCATCTTCATAAGTAGTTACACCTAAAGGAATATGGGTAATGTCAAATAAAGCCTCTTTTATATCGCAGAAGGTTGTAAAGTGGCGTTTCACTGAGATAATATGCCTGGTGAGAGAGGGTTGTGAAGCTAACCCTGTTAATATGGCAGCGATAGCATCATCTGGGGTAAGCAGGTTAGACATAGTCAGCCTTTGAGCAGTGAGATAGAAACGCTCAGCAAAACTAAAGAGGGTTTCGCCCTCATACATGGTAAGGCGCATGAAAGCCTGTTTTTCCCTGTATAAACTCTGCTTGGATCCAGAAAAAGCCAAGAGGGCCTTCTTAACATCTGGCCAGATGTGCTGAGGATCCAGGTGAGGAACGATCAACTCTTGGGCTCTGCGGCTTAAACAGGGAAGAATGTACTGAACTTTTTGTTTATCAGTGGCGCCATCCATCGCAGCTTTATAAACGTACAAAAAGGAAGCAATGCTCCCTTCACCCAGGGTGTATCTGTCCTTTTATAGGTAATTTGAATGGCCTTTGCTCTAGCTTTTTGAGACGGGAGAAAGAGCTGGCTAGTTACTTCTCAAGAGCAACTAATCGTGATTCAGTTGAAGAAGAACCAGAAGAGCTGCTCACGTTTACAGCCTCCATGTTAGTAACCACAGTTTAGTGTACAGGCGTGCCCCCTTTAGTGAGAACCAAATTGTCAGAATCCAGCAAGGGTTATGTTCGCTGCTGCTATGCGCCGCTGGATCCCACAATGAAATATTTAAAATAATTAATAAACTACTAAGAAAACTAAATTTTTTACTTTTTGTTTCTATTTGTTTGGGGCAAAACAGAAAAAGCTCTCCTCTTTGATACTATTATTTCATATTTTAACTAGTTTTAAATATTGGGTCCATGGGAATTTGGGGCTTTAGTGTCAAAAAGCTTGTCATCTGAATTAGGAAAAAATAGGCTTCAGCCTCACAGAATGAAGGAAAATATTCTGGAGTAGAACAAACCAGTGTGGTAATGTTCTGTAAATTGCACCCAATCACCGGTGGGTAAAATCTTCTCACCTTGTTTTGGCCTATTTTTCCCTAAATCATTCTTATTTTGGAGCTGAGAAGGCAGATGTCCAACAGTGGTCTTTGGCCTGAAACTCAACTACATCTGTAGTGAGCACCAAATGTAATCTTTCTATGTTTACTGAACAGGTTCTATGTGTGCAAAGGAAAGAATGGGGATATAAGTAGATAAGTTGACAATAGTAAAAAGACTATCATCTTAGTTAATCTCTTCACAACCAAGTTAAATATTGTCTTCAACGTTAGACAGGTGCTAACGCTTTTACTTATGATACTTGAGGTACTTTCAATTTTTTTATACAAGCGAAAATTCTATACTTTCAACTAATCCTCTAGAGTTGTCAACTTCTGGAGCATAAGAGTTTCTCCTTCTTCACTTTCCACAAAAGATCTTGAGGACTTAATACGAATATTAAGACAAAGGAAAGCTATTCTTTAACTTATCCCAAGAGAAAGGTACAAAAATATATAATATTCTAAATATTTACAACACTACAAGTCTGCTTTATTAAATAAAACCATGGAAATATATCTAGGGAAATTTGACGCCCAATTCTTCTGTTGGTGCTCCAATAGGAACAGTAGCCGTTGCAATCAATTAGCCCTTAGAAGTCATCCAAGAATGATTTACTTCATCTAACTAGTCAGGTTCCACCGCTGAATATAACATGACCCATTTAGATTGAGTATATAAAGAACGTGTCACAACGTCTACACTCAATCCCCAAATATTATTCTTATTAGCTAGTAACCTGCTATGGTAATGGGCCCTTTTACACCATAACAGCATGTTGCGTTGCTTAAAAGGGTTCATCCACAAGTTCTTGTCAAAAAACGCGTTGTCAATGCCCAGAAACTATAATAAACCCTTAATCAATCAGTGACAAACTCTGGATTGATTCATACGAGATAATTAGCTATTAATCGTTAATTATTAGATAAAATACTCATAGAACATTGTGTTAATGATACCCATAATAGAACATAAGTAATCTATTAGGATCAGATCCTAATGAATTAATCTAAATCTCATAAGGAATATCAACCAGAAATAGTTGACAAATACTATGATTACTCTCACATCCGCTGTGGTAATTCACCCCAGCAGACAAAGATGATAATAATTTGATTAATTAAGCAAAATTATATGGGAATACTGAAACTCAACATTATAGTGATGCCCTGAAGATTTCCCATCCAGAATACTTTCATACTAAACTTTGATTTGCATTTACTGCAAATTAACTCTGGCCTTCTAAACTACTTGGTTCCTTAGATTGATACGTTATATTAATATTTCAACAAATATTTTTATCCTCCTGACTGCATCCTCATTTGCATCGTGTACCCTGAGCACCTAGTTTGTTGTTTTGCAGTTTTTTAATTGGTTTGCTATGCTGTTGCCGGTGTTTGCATTCCTGATGAAATACCAATAAGACTCATGACATCATATTGGGCGTTTCACCTAAGATTTTTTCTTATTTGGGTCAGTTTACAAAATAGTATTTCTCATTCATCTTTTAAATATCATTGACCAATTTTGAGACGGTATTTGAGCGCGAGATTCTTTTCTTACCAGCCAGAATGTTCCTGTGAATAAGCTGCTGGTTTCATCTTCAGTGCTATTCAAGTCAATTGTAAAACTTTATTGAGGATTAGATGGGGCTCTGTCAGGCTTTGTCCTAGTAAGAGTGAAGCATTAACCTTGGGTTTTACTTAGTTTGTTCATTACACTATTTTTCTTTATATTTTTATATTTTATAGAATGCATTGTGCTGGGCCTATATAAAAAAATTTCAGAACTATTTATAGCTAAATATGATAATTAAGAAATCTTATTGATACATTAGAAAAACAAACCTTTTAAGTTTGTTATAGCTCTAATTGAGTGTAAAATATTTTATCTATTAGATTCCAGTCCTCTCTAATTTTTAAGTATTCCTCTAATTTAAAAATCTCTTTTAATTTTCATTTTATTAGGTTGTGATGTTCTTTAATAACCTCTGAACTAACCATTTTAGATGGTCAAATCCCATCATATTATTAATCAAAAATAACCTTTATCCTGACATCGATGAATCCCCCTCAGGTTGGGATCATCTAGTACTAAAAAAAATAACCTTTATCCCCCTTCCATCTAGTTATCATGTCTAATCTAAATACATCTTGCTGATGAGAGATTTGCTGGTATAACACTTGGTCAATACTGTGACATCACCTCTAAGTGGTGGCTGGACATCCAACAGGATGCAGAACGCCCTACTCCCCCTCTCTATCCAATATAGCTGCTTAGGCTAACTTCTTTTAGCGCTATATTAGGAGATTAATTATAGCTTAATCTTACACCCACAGACAATTGGGGATGTTCCCTCTTGGTTTGAGCCCCACTAGTACTAAAAAAGACGCTATAAAATCAGCTTATAAATAAAGTTTTTGGATTATCTATACCTTATTTTCTATGAGAAATAATAGTGATATAATCATATGTGGTAATCAGAAAGCTAAATGTTTTATAAAATGGTTAATTTAATAAATGTCTTAAAAAAGCGGAGTAACATATTTATTATTTCATCACAGAGACTTTAATTATAATAATATAGACTAATTTTCACCCTTATAGAATATTGTTTGTGGATGTCATTTTTCAAGAACTAAGCGCTACTTTTATCAATAAAGATTATAAAAACAGTTATAAGTAATCTTTTTGGCTCTATTTTATGTTTATAATGATAACTTAAACAGAATTAAGATCAATGAATAAAATCAATTGATCTCTTTCAGAACGAGATGAGCCACCTAATTTAAACAAGTTTTAGAATTTTCTCAGATGATAGATAATAAACGGTTAATGATAAGCACTTTAAAGAGTATTTATATGGTGTCTTTAGATTTTAGCTTATATTTTAGCCTAAAATAATTGAATCTACATCTTTGTAACTAATTAAAACAATAACTAGTAAATAAATAAAGTAGGTTGGATCTAAAATATAATTTGAAATCTTAATACTATAGCTTCAAGTAACAAACAACCTTAGTATGTTAATGTTTTTAGAAAAATATTTAACTAATAAGAACTTTGCCTATGGAAGTATGATATGATTCTATTTACACACCATAATATATTTATAACTGAAGATATATATATATAGCTTTTCTTTCCCGTTACTATCACTATTAGTAACATGATTCTACACAAATTATCTGAATTTTACAATCAACCAGGTAAATGAGCAAATTTGTCCGCAACAACACCAGTTGGGTGAAAGTGGCCAGCGCGAAAGGCCCAAAGCCCTCCCAACCCACCGGGGAAAACGCCCCAGTGGAATGTTGACACAACCTCCCACCAAAAATGGTGAGCACAGCGCTGCACCTGGAGTTTGCAATTTCTGCAAAAAATGGGCGCATATATCAAAATAGAACACTCCCAACCCCTGTCCTCCCTTGAGCATGGCCTTAGAATTATGGTCAGCAATACTTCCCTCAAATCGTGGGAAAAAATGGGGTAGCCTTTTCCACAACTTTTACAAACACCATCTCAGTAAATTATAAAAATTTACATAGATGGGTGGACTTTGATTCATGTCCATGGAGGAAGCAGCGGAAGCAGCGAAAGTTGTATTCTCCATAAAAATTAACAATGAAGACTGCACCATCTGCACAGTGCGCACACAATGGAATGAGGCAAATGACCTATTCATCATATTTGATTGACTCCCAAGCACCGTGCACTGTGATATCCTTGAGGACGAGCTCCAAGGGCCTCAAAGGTTACGGCGTAATAAAACAGTTTGAATTTGAGAAATTCCCCCTCCTGCCCCACCTGTGTACAGGGAAGGCAATAGCCATTATAGAACTCAATCATGATGTGGTAAAGGATATCACCTTATTCCACACATGGCGACCATCAACCTCTACAATGGCAGCGTATCTCGCCCCTTCTGCATCACACCAGAACACACCCCATCTATCTGCAACTTCAGCTCAGCTATAGGCCACAAAGACCACGTGTGCCCTGTCAAGTGCGGGATTGAAGCACCGGAATTTTGTGAGGACATTATGGATGAAACAAGCCCAACTTTCAGCAAAATTAAGGACTCCTCTTTCACCTTATATATGGGTGAAAGAGCTGACGTCACTTTGGTCAAGCCCATTTTGTGCAAAGACCATCATCACGCATAGACTGCCCGCAAGCAGGCTGCGAGTTCCAATGAGACCCAAGCTTGCACCACGATTTCCCCAGAACAGATTCAGGCGGATGCCATGGCAACGCAGTGGAATAACCAATCAAATCCCCTGCATATAAACCAGAAAAACCAAAATGATGAATTTTTTGGACACAACCAATCAAACACCTCCAACCACGCTGGAGCAAATCCACCATGCACTACTGTGGATCCTCCCAGCCAATAATGTGTGATCAGCAATGATATGGTTCATGTGAATGAGATGGAAGACCATTTCAGCCAATCACAATGTGACAACACTCATGCACAAAACTAAATCACCCCAACACCTAGTTTCTACCCATCAACCCACAGGCAAGTGGCGTAAATTTTTTTGCTGATGGGGCACAAGCCAACTCACGTTAGACCCAAACTCCATGGAGTAATCTGAGCCAGAAGAAACCAAACAAAACCAGTACTACAACCGCCAACCAACATGCTAGAACCAATCTGGCTAATTGGCTTCAAACTTGCAGTATAACCCATGATAAGGAACTGGGTGACCTCAGTGGGTCGCCCCAGCGTTCCTGATGAGCGGACTACCACAATCACCATAGTGACGCTCAACATTGCAGGAGCTAAGGCCTCCACATCCCAGGCCAAAAAAATGGCTTTCCTGCACTATATTCCCGTGGACATCTTGGCCGTCCAAGAACCCCACTGTCCACCGGGGGAGGAGGAGTCATGGTCAACCATGCTCCTTCCAGCCAAATCCTTTTGGATGTACCACTGTGGGGTGGTAATTTGAACTAACCGTAATCCTCCAGTAAGTATCTGAAGCACATCCTCCCACCTGGAGGGATGGCTGCTTCTAGCAGATCTCGAGTGGAATGGAGAAACTTTCGCCATGATTTGTGTGTATGTCCCAAATGATCCAAATGACCGCCAAAATATTTTCTCTGATATCCTCTCAATCCTTTCCTCAAGGCAACGTTTTTTGCGGAGATTTCAACTGCTGGCTTAACACCCTAACTGACCGGTGTCCCAAGTCTAAGGCTATACCCCACAGATACACGGAACTAAAAATACTAAAGGCAACACTGGGCCTGTGTGACACCATTTCCAAACAAGCCCCCACCCTGGCCAACATGACGAGGCCCCACTACAACAATAACTAGCTGGTCTCAATGACCTGGATTGACCTGATGCTTGCCCCTATATACCTCCATCACCAGGTATCAGATTTTACAGCAACAATTATCCCTTTCTCTGACCATCAGATGGTCTTGATAGTGTTATCATCTTCAGAAAAATACCAAAAGCCACCAACATGGCACAGAGTTCACCCAAGCACCATCCATTTTCTGGAGCTTATACTTTGGATTGAGATGGTGCTAACAACACAGCAATAAAGATGACCACCCAATGGGAACCCTATCACCAAGTGGGAAATATTCAAGGCTTGAGCAACCAAGAAAGCCTGCCACCTGAACTCTATAAAAACAGCCGTGATGTCTGTGACAATCAACAAGGCTATCAGACAGCTTCAGCGCTTAGAAAACAACACACCTCGGGAGGGATACAGCCCCCAATGGGGCTGACTGTGGTTCCAGCTATCTACACAGGTAAACTCCCTCTTTAGAAAACACCAGCACTACACTGAAGTATGCTACAAATCAAAATATACCCTATCTGGAGAAACTCACACAGCCCAATTCTTCTGCCGTTTTAAACCAATTTCAACTTTGGTGACTTACACACAGGTCTGCTGAGCAGACGACACACTGGCGTCCACACCATCCAAAATATTAGCTGAATTACACTGATTTTACACTGACCTGTACACGGCGGATTTCGCATCACCTAGATAAATTAAAAAAATTTCATTTGCTAATATTAACACTATAGCTTATCAATCAGACCTTGTTGCACCCATCACTAAAGATGAACTATGGGAGGTAATAAGATAAACTCCGCGCAACAAGTGCCCTGGGCCTGATGGCCTACCACATGAATTTTTCAAAAAATATTTTGACTATATCGCACCAATACTACTGGCAACTATGAACAAGTGCCTGGAGGACACAACCCTTCTACCTGGCGGCCAAGACGCATATGTGGTCACACTCTTCAAAAAAGGAGACCAGGCAGACCTAAACAACTGGCGTCCAATCGCTCTCACCAATACTGACACCAAAATACTAACTAAGATCTTAGCTAAGCGTCTGGGTTGACTTGCTCAGACAGCCCTCTCCCCCATCAGTTTGGCTTTATCCTAAATCGCTCAAAATGGGATAACATCAACAATTGCCAACATCTGCCAAGCTAACCCCACAGGCGCCCTTGCTTTCCTGGACCAAAAGAAAGCATATGACCGAGTGCATTGGGGTTACCTAGAACAGTTTTTCAAAGGCTTTCAACCTAACATCCCTTTTTATAAACTGGGCGCTCCTCCTAACGCGCTCGGCCAGGTTTGCACTCAGAGGCCCAGGTTTCCTAACTGACACCATCACCCACTAAAGGGGCCTCAAACAAGGTGACCCGCTTATCCCCCTACTATATAATTTTAACCTTGACCCTCTCATCTGCATTGTAAACTCAAAGTTTCACTGGAATCAGGTTGGAGGTACAACTACCAACCAAAATGCTCGCCTTTACTGATGACTGCGTTGTTGGAGTCTCAGGCAATAGGGATGCCAGGGCGATTGAGCGCATTATTCACTAGTATGAGTCAGTGAGTAACGCCATGCTGAACAAACAGAAAACAGAGGTAATTGTTATGGGCAAATTCAATTAAAACTGGGCCTCACCCTCCCACCACCACACAAACCAACCAACCACACATCCAACCACACAACAACGATCCAAGCTAGTAAAACCATTGTGTTTACCCTTTGCACACCACCCCGCCACCAACCCAGTCCGTCATCTGGGCATATGGCTCGAAGCCAGTGGATATGCACTTGACACCATCGAAACTAACATTTTGGACAACATCACAAAAAGATTGACATGTATGCGGTGGAGTAAAGCTAGTTTAACCGGAAGAGTTATGTTACCCAACTCCCTGATCTTGTCAAAGTTATGGTTTGCTGCCCATGAGGTTCCCTTCTCCGCCACCTTTACCAACACAGTCTAAAAGCTCCTGCAGTACTGGCTGTGGTCTGGTTACCGCGCACCTGTCAGGCTGGAGACCATGTTTGGCCCGTGGAAGAAAGGCGGGATGGGCTGCTCAACTTCATGGAATGAGCAACGCAAATCCTCGGCTCATGGGTAGCTCTCACAACGTCACCCAACCCACCATCCTCCCACTGGGCTAAGGCAGCTCAAACCAACTTCGCAAGGGCACTACATCTGAGGTCCCCCTCCAACCCTGCAACTCTGATGAAGTACCTTGCAACACATACAACTGCCACCGGACTGCACAACACCAACTGATATTTCAAATGCATCCTGTACAACCTAAGACAAGGGGATTGGAGTTTCTCCTATGCACAGCAATCCGAAGACATTCACCCTCAAACTGGTTATGTGAAACTCCACAGGGGACAAATGGTGACTTACGCGCCTGCCCCACTACTATCCTTTCCTCTATCCCGGATTGACTACCTAGACTACCAAGACGTCACATATGACTTGCGCACCCAAAAGCAGGTGTGGACCTCGTCACCTGCCCCCTCTTATCTCCACAAGTGTGCTCCACAGTGTGGCGCTACATGCGCCGTACGTTTAGAACAGCTGACTGCACCTCCTCATTGTTTAAGACATGCGCCATCTGCGGTGGACCCAACACACTAGCACACCGCCTGGAAGAGTGCCTGCCGTCCGCGCATATCTGGGCCAATGTGGTGCACTTGTTTCAACAATCACCATCAACTAAATTCCGACTATCCCACAATATCCTGGCACTCAACATGACCTCGCCTATCCCCCAGACGCTAAGGGCTCTAATTGTGAGTATTGCAATATTGTCCATTCACACAATTACCCTCGAAGCTTTCAATAGGATCCTCTACAATTTCAACCAAGCCATCGTCAGGTTCCACAGCCATTTGGCCGACCACTTCCAAGCCTAGCTTTTCAGATCACTCTAACACAAAGGGAAGAAATGGATGGGCAACTGGATTCCAATCTGGTTCCTTCGTTATGACATTGAAAACCTCAAAGTCTCCATAGGCGGTACACCCTACTAGCCCCTGAGCTGTCATGCCACTTAAGGTTTAGTCATCCACCACCCGTGGCTCATAGCCACACACAAGTGTGCCAAGTCATATCTTTTGAGATCCATTGTTTTGCGCTCTCTTCCCTATTCTGTTTTCCGTTTTCCTCTTCCCTAAATATTGAATGTGTCTGTCCCCTGGTCGACCATCCTTGGAGAAATAAAAAAATAGATATATATATAAAGCTCCTACCTAAGAAGTTAGTTCTAAAATACTTTAGTATTAGTAAGTTAAGTAAAGTGGACCAAGCTTTAATATATCATTATCTGACAAGGTTGTCTTATAGTCATCAGAATTTCATAACTCTGAAATAAAAAGATGAGCAATTATTATGTTGACTAGTATACAAAAAAGGACTATAGTAAATTATATTACTATGTCTTAAGGAAGTTAATGTTAGATCAGGTAGTTTCTCTTTATTGCTATGATAAAAATGCATGATCTATTATCCTAAGATTAAAGAGCAACTTCATTAAGCTTTTAGCACTAGTACTAGGACACAATTTACATAGATTTGAAGTCTTTAAGTAGGTTTTAGGATGATTTAAAAATAGCTTCTTAACTCTTTAAGCGCTCATAGTTATTTTGATATAACTTATCTATGTTTTAAATTCTACAATAGTTTTTGTATTTTAAGTCTTATGAATGAATTTAATAATTTTCTATAAGGATTGTCATAAAGCTCTTTTCTTGTAATAGTGACCCCAACTCAAGAATAATGCGTTAATTTTTATTATTTGCAGTGTTGCCAAATAAAAGTGAAGTAATAAGCTCCCAATATGGCGCCTTGGCAGCTAGCTTAAGGTGCCATATCAGGTGAGGAAGGGGGTCAAGGGGCTCTTTATCTGGCGTAGACCTGAGGGTATGTATCAAAGCGGACAAATGGGAGTGAGGGAATTGGTGGTATGCAAAAGTAAGTGAAGATTGTATAGCTATTTTTGTTGAGGATGTATGCAGCGTGTGTAACCTTGTCATAATAGGAAAGCTTAAGCCCAGTATTTCTGCGAAGTTCAGATTTTCAAGTAAAAAATTTATCTTTTGGCTTGTTTGAGTAGTCATGGTTAAGAGAACAAGTGGCCGGTTCAAAAATGTGCCCCTCAATTTTGTCCCAGGCTTTCTCAGGGAGGTTGGATAAAAAGATTGGGACTGGTATTCTCATTGACAAGAAGCTCCATGGCCGCGTGAAGGGCTTGGTATAGGGGTGTGTTAGTAGAGCAGCCAAATCAATGTTAAGCTGGTAGTAGGTTTAAATTTTTTAAATTTATTTCGGGGAAGGCTGACCATGGGACGGACACTTCTGAATATGACTCAGACGAGACAAAACTCAGTACCAGGTGAGGCACCCCAGAGAAGCGATGCTATCTCTTGTTGCCAGCGGGAACGCCACTTATGGGAAGGGGGAGGGAACGTGTGTAGGGGGCGTAGCCACTATTGAGCACGTGTGGAGGAAGGGGTCTGATTTGATGAACCAGACTGGGAACCAGGAGGAGACCAGCTGCCGGCGACGTGGTGGGAGATATCCAAACATCCACGCTTGAAAGTGATCCACCAAATGAGACCGGAATCTGTGGACAGCTTCAGGGAGGGTGGGGATGGATCTGGCGATGGCATCCAAGACAATCGTGTGGATAGTCCACATGGCGATTGCAACCACCAGAGCACGAAGGGAGGGTGGGAGGGGGAGGCCATTGATGAAGCAAACATATCTCTTGACAGACTGAAGGATGTGTTTGATCCTGGCCTAGCAGACGTTGGACTTCGCGCCATATTACTTTAGAGGTGGGGCACTTCTCCAGGCGGTGAAACAGCGTTCCATACTGGCCACACACGACACAGGATGAGTGTAAAGCATTAGAGCGCTCAGCTGTACGATACACCCGCCTCAGGCAGCGCCACACATGGGAACGGACTTGAGGCTGCAACAGAGGATGGTGTGCGTATTTCCAGATAGTCTTTTGGGTCTCAGTGGAATAAGGGATGTCCATCATGTCCAGGTAGTCCACCCTGGATAGGACTTGGGGTCGAATGGGGATCACGCCATCATGGATGGGTAGCCCCTGTACCTCTTGTGTGAACTGAGGAGAGGGGCGGCCTCTTTGGGTTGTATGTCCACTAATACGAATTCTCCACTCTGCGCTTCGCATGGAGAGTAGGATTCGTTTGTAGTGGGTTTTTGTCCCGTGAGGACCTGTGGCTGATGTGTGTGATGCAAGGTATTTCATCAGGGAGTGGGGGTTTGATGGGTTGTTGAGGCCCAAGGCTCGGGAGAAGTTGGAGCGGGCCGCGCGGGACCAGTGTTGGGATGGGAGTGTAGGAGCAGTGACGGCCGCAATCCAGGTGCCTAGGATCTTGGCGGCATGGGCTTTGAAGTCAAGTAGGCCCATGCCACCATGATGATGAGGGCCAAACATGACCTCTAGCCATACTGGTGGAGGGCGGCCTGACCAAAGCCAACCTTGTAGCAAAGCATACAGGGATTTGAAGAAGCTTGGGGAGAAGGGGATGGCGTGGGCTCCAAACCAGACTTTGGATAGGAGCATAGAGTTGGCAAGAACAACCCTGCCAGTGAGGGTAGTAGGGTGGGCTCTGAGAGAGGCGATTCGCTTCGTCACGTTGTCCAGTATATGGCCCTCCATTACTGCTGACGCGTATCCTCCTGCCTCCAACCACACGCCCAGATGGTGTACCGGTCCTATGGTAGGTCGCGGCACAAAGGGGAGCACCAGTGGAGCGGTGTGTTTTGAGTTAGTAAGGCGTGGACTTGGGCGAGCAGCTGGGCTGGGTTGGGAACTACTTGCTGGGGCCCAGCAGTTCTGAAACCGACCAAGGAGGATGATTTCGGTTTTGGAGGCGTTCAGTGCCGCGTTGCTTACCCGGGAATATTCCTGGATGAGGGCTTCAAGCGCGCGTGCATCTTTATTATTAGACACCCCCACCACGCAATCATCTGCAAATGCCATCATCTTGACTGGGGTTTGGCCTGGCACATGGACCCCAGTGAGTTGGGCATTCACATTTCGCAGTAGTGGGTCAAGGCTGAAGTTGTATAAGAGTGGGCTCAGGGGGTCCCCTTGTCGCAGGCCCCTTTGAGGATGGACTACATCCGTTAGGAAACCTGGGCCGCGCACAGCCATTGTTGCAGATTCCGTGAGCAGCATCACCCAGTTAATGAAGCGGGGAGGTAGGCGGAATTGTTGGAGGCAGGCCCTAAGGTATTCCCAGTTTACTCTATCATAGGCCTTTTGTTGGTCCAAGAATACAAGTGCCCCAGAGGCTGTGGACTGACACACATTAGCCACAGAGTGCACGTTATCCCAAATCGACCTTCTGGGGATGAAACCGAATTGTTCTGGAGAGATGGTGGCAGATGCTACAGTCCCTAAACGGTTAGCCATAATTTTTGTTAAAATTTTGGTGTCTGTGTTTGTCAGAGAAATGGGGCGCCAGTTGGCTAAGTCTAGCCTATCCCCTTTCTTGAAGAGTGTGACTGTAAAAGCCCTCATGTCCTCCTGGTAGGAGGCGTGTTTCCAACAGGCTTTGGTTGAGCGAAGCTAGCAGCAATGGGGATATGTATTTAAAATATTTTTTGTAGAACTCATATGGAATGCCATCTGGGCCTGGGCATTTTTGGTTTGGCGCACCGCGAATGGTAGTCCATAATTCGTTCAGAGTAATTAAATTCATTATTTCCAGGTATCAGAAAATGGTGCGGATATGAGCTCTGTCAAGAAATTCCGCCATTTCAGCCGGCTGAATTGGTTCAGCTCAGTATAACTTGGAGTAATATCTTTGCATTTCGATTGCCACTTTGGCCAGTGTGTTCACAATAGAATTATCCAATCTTCGCACCTGTGTGCAGGCCACGCTCTGGCGTGGTGCAAAATTTTTTGAAGAAGTATGCGGTGCACTTGTCGCCTTTAGTGATGCGTGTGGCCCTGTATTAGACACAAACCTGATGTTTGTGTTGCCTTTCAAGTGCGTTGAGGTGTGCTGCTGCCTCCGCCCACTTCTGGCCCCATGCAGGGCTATATTCTGAGGCTGAAATGTTGGACTCCAAGTGGGCCAATTCCGCCAGCGTGCATGATATAACCGCTGATGTGGCTCGTGAGCGTCTGGATGAGAGATGGCGATAGTGGTGGATGGTGTCTTTTTTGAAAGTTGCCCATGTGGAAATGGGGTCCGCACAAAACGGTGCAACAAATGATTTTGCTAAAGTTGCCTCTTCCACCCACATGGAAAATCCTGGCGACGCAAGCTCTGGGGGGCGGATTTTACACCAATGTGGGGCCTTTGCAACTGTGACGGGTAAGTGGTATGTTATCGAGACCAGTCGGTGGTCAGAGAATTCTATTTTCGTTGTTTTGAAGTGGGAGATGTGGGGTTGGAATCTCGCCGGCGCTAGAATAAGGTCAATGCGGGTCATGGACCTTAATTGGCCATTGTGGATGTGGGGACGCGTCATGTTTTTGGGCAGTGGGGCATGTCATGGCAGCGCATCCATTAACCCAAGGGTGGCTTTTAGAACGCGTAGTTCTACGTGACCCTGTGGGGCATGGGGTGAGGGCGGCCACCTGTCCATTGGTGTGAGGTTAGCCAACAGTTCATGTCGCCGATTAGGAAAGAATCGGGGGGTAGCGGGAGGGATTTGACCAATGAGAAGAATTCCCGACGCTCTTGTGCACCGTTTGGGGCGTAAATGTTGACGATTGTGTGTGCAACATCAGCCCATGAGAAGGTGACAACGAGCACTCAGTCATTTATGAATGTTTCTGAAGATGTAAATTTGAAAAAATTGTTTTTCTGAATTAGCACCCCACAGTGCTTCGACCAAAAGGATAGGGATGGTAGGAGCATTGTTTTCCAAGCATCCTTGGAACCTCATGGACAGTGGGTTTCCTGGATAGCCAGGATATCCACGGGTAAATTATTTTGTAAAAACTCAGTTTCCTAGCCCAGGATGGGGAGGCCTTGAGTCTGGCGATATTCAGCGTCCCTAGAGTGAAGGTTTCCCCCATTGCACCTTAGGTGTGAGGGGGTGGCCCCCTGGCCCACCAGCCTCTTCCAGGTCCCCACATACTTTCACAGCAGCGCGGGTATTAGCAGCAACGCTATTGGGGTTTTTGTTAATTTTTGCAGAAAGAGTCGTGTTGGCTTTGGCCTTCACTTTTTGTTTTCCCGACGTCAGATGAATTTTTTGTGGTGCGGATAAGTTTGGTGCACCGTTGAGTGGGGCAAAAAAAAATTTTTCAGTTGGGATAGGTCCCAAGTCAGTTTCAACTGGGGCTTGGGTGCAGCGATTGGGTGAGATTGAATCTCCCATCAGATCCTCAGATTGAGTGGCCCATTTGGCTTGGGCCTCCCAATCTGATTGGATGATGGATTCCTGAGTTGCTTCTGCCGCGAAGGTCTCCATGTCCTCCTGGCGTTGTGAGTGTGGGATGGTGGTGGTGACCTTGGCCGCTTCCTTGGCCGCAGTCCTATGGGTCTGCTTGGCCTTCTTCCACTCCTGCGGGGAGATGGGCTTTACCTATAGTTAGCAGCCTTGTGCTCCCCATGGGAAGGCCTCTTTGGTGCTTGCGGTTGGTTCATAGTGCGCCTCTCCGCTGGCCAAGGCCGCTGAGGGGTGCTCTTGGAATGTAACGCCCTCTTTGATGGGGCACACGTGTGCCTTATGGCTGAACGCGTCACAGTGGGTGAAAATGGGGGGCGCGCTGTCCACGGTTACCCGGAATGGGTGGGTGGTGTGCCCTGCGATGTCAATAAAGGTGGAGTGCGGGATCTGGGTTAGGTCCTTCAAGATCTCCTCAGATGGGGTCAGAACTGCAATGGCTTTGCCGGTGCACAGGTGTGGCATCAGCGTGAAACGTTGCATTTTGAAATATTGTATTTCGCCATATATGGCGAGACCATCTTTCAGGTGTTGCTCCAAAATGTCACGTTTTACCATAGTAGGCAAAAAGTCAAACGTGAGGAAAATTTGGTTCGATTTTGTCCATCTGGTGCATTTAGTTTCGATGACCCATTGCCCTTCGGGGAGGTCAACCAATACGCGCACTGCTGCAGCCTTGTCTGCTGCTATTTTGCTTTCAAAACCTAGGTCCAGCCAACCGCGTGACATGGAGTGAGGTGCAACGTACACCAAGTCGGGAAAATTTTGTGTACATCTTCACAAAATTTTTCCCATAGGGCCATTTTTTGGATGTCCAGATACACACGGACTCCGAATTCCACCGATGAAAGTGGCTGGGAATGTGGCGTATTGATGTACTGGTTGCATCGTGCTTGCCACGCGAGTATCTCCGGGGAAATTGTGACCGCCAGTTTTTTTAAATTTTTTTCTATTCCGCCGGATTCTCTGGGGCGTTTTTGAACGTTAGAGGCCGCGGGCCTTCCGCCTGCTCCTCTTGCTTTGCTTGCCCAACTGCTCCCAGACATGGGCGCAGACTAATCCCCTCTATGAGATTATCAAACTGGATTTAGTCTTGAATTGAATGGGTTGCAAAAGTGTTTGCAACGAGAAAGAAAAGTTTTTCTGGTAGTAGGTTTAGAATGCTGGGAATTCTGTGTGAGGGTGGAAGCGGCGTAGAGGAGAGCTTGGGAGGCTGGAAGTATGCTGGCATCTAAAAATTCAGGGGTCATAGGGTAAAAAACATCTTTATCCTGGTAACTCATTCAAGATCTTTGAAAATTTTGGAAGTAGTAAACTTGGGCCAGGTCTTGGGAGATGATTAGCTGGTTGTTGGTGAAGATAGCCAGAAAATCTTTATCTGAGCAATTTTGCTGGTTAGACTCAGTAATTAGCTCCTGCACCTTTTGCAGATAACTTACCTTATTGGATGCCACAGGAGAAGCTGTGACCACAAAATTGAGGGAGGGAAAGGAGTTAACCCACATGAATCAACTTTTGGCAGTTCAGCAAAAGGGCCAATGCCAGAATTATGTGGGATGAGGCTGATGTTGAGGTGAGGGAAGGGCTTGATGCTTCATGTGGACTAAGCTGAAGCATGAGGGGCAGATGCTTTGGCCATTATGACAAGAGTACATAATGATTGGTCAGGGGCTGAACAGATCACGGATTGTGGGATGATGAGGTGGGCGTTGCAGTGAAGTGTCATATTTTTACAAAGGCACAAATTCATGAAAGGCGACTGGACTCATTAAGACAAAACTGAGGTTTATATCTGTGGTATAAAGATATAAGCCTTCTGTCAGGATTTTCCCTTTATTTATAGAAACCTCATCTAGGGGTCACGACTTGCCTATTGACAAATGCCATATTGGGCTCCCCATTGAGTAGGGTTGAGCTCAATTTAAAGTATTGAGGGACAACCCCAATAATAATATTAATAATTTAATATCATGATTTGACACCGGTGACTAATGCCAAGGGCGTCAAGCATTCTTTTAGGTTTGTGGCAAATTACCATTTGAAGCTGAAACCCAATCAAATAGTCATTTTAGGATTCACTAGCAACTTATGCTGAGGATAATTCCGACTCCCCTTTGTAATAATTATATTACATATATATCCTATGACTGGCAACCAATACTGAGATCTCCCTTACCCTAGGAATACATTGCTTAGCCCCAATAACCTACCTATCCCAAATCCTCCCTTTCTGATTCCACTTCTAGCCTCAAGGTCTTATATATACTTTATGGCTTTATCTAAATATACTCATCATTTCTCTTACCCTTGTTTTGGTTGTAGCTTTCTTAGGCACTTAGGGCCTACTAACTCGCTGAGGGGCTTCAGTGCTCTGATCTAATAATGGGCTGGTTAGGAGTTGCTTCCCTATGGCCTAACAAATGTGCTTTCTTCCTGGTGCCCCCAAGTCTCCCATGAAGACTACAACCTAGGAAGGAAGAGGAGCAGACATTGCCGAGGGCCTATTACCTAGAGCCTACTCTGGGCCTCAAAACCCATGTTTAAATTAAACTGGGCCTCAAGGACCCAGATACCCTGGCTCCTGCTCTGCCTAGAAGCGGTCAAGCCAGGATAAGGGGGAACTAAGGGATCTTTAAAAATCAAGCAGGATCAGGTGAGAATACACCATTGATCCAAATCTCCGGGGATAATCCCCAATGTTTTTGTTAAAATAATATAAATAACTTAACTTTTTTTACCTACTTTGTAATATAATTTATTAAAAAATTGATCTATGGGCCTCATTCCCAATGCCAGCAATTGATATCAATGATCACTTAAAATTGGCCACCAGTCAGTTTCCCCACCGCCTATTCTCATTATGGAACCTCTTACAAATGCTGGCTCTTATAATAATTATCTTTCTGGGGCCACTTTCCATTGCAATGGACACTCCCCAATGATGCTTTCTATATATCTCCATTGGGTCCATGTCAGCTACCTTGGCCCATACAACTTGCAAGTTTGGATCCCTCTTTATTTTATAAAAAATTATGAGCCCCAGAAACTTAACTTCTCTTAATGCATATATCAGACTCTGCCACCCAGATCTGAAGACCCCTGCCTTGGCTCTGACACCTATATGTGGCTTGGAGGGATTTCTTCAAGGATCCTCCTTTTATTGTGGGAAGCCTCATCTAGGGGTCAAGACTTGCCTATTAGTGAATGCTGGATTTGGCTCCCCATTGAATTGAGTTGAGCCTGATTGATATATTGTGGATCAACCCCATTAATATTCATACTAATTTAAGATAATTTTGATTTGACACTGGCAACTAATGCCGAGGATTTCAAACAATCAATCAGGCTTACAGCTATTTACCATTTAATGATACGCCCAATTAAATAGCTCTTTTGGGATTCACTGGTGACTTACGCCAAGGATAATCCCAATTACCCTTTTTATTAATAGCATTTTAATATATCTAATGGTTGGCTAATGATGCCAGATCTCACTTACCCTAAAATATAGCGCTATCCCCTGCAATATACTTATTTCTAATCATCCCTTTCTAATCTAACTTCTAGCATCAAGAACATATAAAAAACTCAACTTTTTTATCTAAAAACACATCGTTTCTCTTACCCTTGTTTTGGTTGTAGCTTTCTTAGGCCATTAAGGCCTACTAACTCACTGGGGACTTTAGGGGCCTTAATTTAACATAGGCCAGTTAGGAGTTGCTCCACGTGGCCTAACACCCTCCTCAAGTTTGAGGCAAAGGCGTTTCAGGGAAAATATGGCTAAGCAACCTGGAAAACTGAACCACAAGTGTGGATTTTTTAGAAACCATGTGAGTATTATAGGGTTTGGGATATTTTTGAATATTAGACAGGTGAACAACTACCATGGAGCAGGCTATAAAGTCAAAGTCAATGTCAAAGTACTCCTAAATTGGGAAAATTGATAGAAATCAGCAGGTTTATATACTGCCTGCACTATCTCAATGATAACCATGCTTGTGTATGTAAAAGTCCTCATATTTATCTGAAGGCCAAAGTTCAAATTAATATATTAAGGAGCACCAGGGGGCTGCAAAGCACCACCTGGGAGCGCACAAGATAGTAATCTAAGTCATGTGTTATGACAAAACGACCAGAAGCATTTGGAAGGCTATCAAAGCCATCCCAGGCATATTTTAAAAGGGGATAAAAGACGCCATGAGGAAGTACACTATTATTCCATATGGGGCAGCAGGCATCAATAGTGTTGACATAGATTATATATGATGTGACAGCAGATGCTGTTTAATGGAGATAAGCAAAAAATTGATTTTACCCAACTAAGCATGTAAACAAAAGAAAGGATTTATAGAGCTTCTTTTACTATATAAGGAAAAAGCATAAGAATCTGTTCTTTGTATTAAGTTGTAGTTATTTTAATTATAAAAAAATAAAAAAGTTTGATTGACCTAAAGTAAAAATTGAGTAAAACTATTAGTAACTTTATTAAAAAGGTTATCTTTTTTCTTAATACTTAACTAGTTGAACATATCTCAAGCTTTTTATAGAATCTTTAAGCTTCTACATTAAATAAAGTATAAATTCAACCTTTTTTTTAGTACTAGATGGTCTCAACCCAAGGGGGGCTCAACCTTAAAAATGTATTTATTATAAATTTTAGCCTATTATTTTATTGAATTGTCCATAATTAAATCTAACACACTCATAAAACTAAATGATAAACTAGATTTCTTTTTTTTAAACCAATCTAAACTTAAAATTAGTGGTGACACTATGATATTTATTTGTAGAATGAGTTATACCGCTACCTTTTGAAATTAAATCCCCCAAAACCCAAAAAAAAAAAAAAATTTTTGGAAATTAAAAAATTTTTTTTTTGCCCAAAACCCGGGGGGGAAAATCCCTTTTAAAAAAAAATTTAAAAAAAAATTAAAAAAAAAAAAAAAAACAAAAAAAAATTTAAATTCCAAAAAAAAAAAAAAATTTTAAAATTTTTTTTAAAAAATTTAAAAATTAAAAAAAGGAAAAAAAAAATTTTAAAAAAAAAAAAATTTTTGGGAAAAAAAATTTTTTTTGGGGTTTTTTAAAAAAAATTTTCCAAAAATTTTTGGGGAAAAATTTTGTTGAATTTTGGGGGGGTTTAAAATTTTTTTTAAAACCTTTAAAAACCCCAAAAAATTTTTTTTAAAAAAATTTTTTGGAAAAAAAAAATTTTTAAAATAAAAAACCCCAAAAAAAATTTTTTTGCCCTTTTTTTGGAAAAAAAAATTTTTTTTTTGGCCCCCTTTTTGGGGCCCCTGGGGAAAAAAAAAACCCCCCTTTTGACATTTTTAGAATCAACATAGTTAAATTTTGTCTTATCAGAATTTCTATGATACCTGATTCAACGGTCAATTTAATCAAATCTTTTAAAGAAATTGTTATTATATTTTTGAGATATAAACTAATTTTTACCATTTCAAGTAGCTTGTGTGTACTATGAATAGTTTTACCAGAGTCTTTTGAGAAACTTTTAGTTGATTTTTAGGGGATGTAATAATTTAACTTGGTTTCAGACATAAATTACATTCTAAATAATTTTAAACAATACAGTCAGACATAATATAGGTTTAGATAAACACCCATTATTAGGAAGATTAGGATTATATACTAAATTTTACAAAACTCTATCATTTGCTTTGATCAGTTAATTGATTGAATTAAAAATTTTAAAAGTTACTTTTGAGCATATTTTTGAACATACCACTGTGAGCCTATGTCAACTAGATTGACGCCTGCTGGACTCACATGGGGCGGCAGTGCACTGCCTCCTGGCATTTATTGCCTGCTGCCAAATCGCCCCCAGGCCCAGCTAGCCCATAAACACTTCCAGTTACTACATCCCGCCTTGGGACCTAGCCACCACCTTAGATGCTCACAGGCTTTACTCAGAAGCCCGGAGCTTCCTTGGAGCAACCTGAATTTCAGCCTTCAGGTCAGGTATGGGAACCTCTTCCCCTATGCAAGTGCATCTTTAATCAAGATGGTCATAGCAGCTTAAAAATCTGCCATATTCATAGATTTCCGTCCCTTTAAAGTGTACTTTGATCTTTACTTTTCTTGATAAGCCCACGTCATGGTGGCAGCACATCTGACTTTAATATGAAAAATATCCTTATCTCAACCATTCAAACTTGCTTGCTAGATGAGGCCACACTGGTAGTCCTGTTTGACAGCTTTCCCTCCCACCTCTACCTGAACACCTTTGCTATGAGCTCACAGAGAAGATGCTGCCTATAGCACAAATCCATGCTGCAATTTGTGTTTCCAAGCAGTGCTGATAAACTTGCTGGGCCTGCACAATTGCTACGATCCACCCATTCTATTAGGATACACACATTGCAATACCTCCCAACACCTTGTTTTGATCTGCCCTATTCACTATTTCTAGGTGCACATCAAAAATGGGTGTGCCATATATACCTTGTGCTTCAAACTTAACCATCTGAACCAAAATTACCCAGCAGTGTCAGTAGAAGCTGCTTCCACTACTCCTCCATCCATCATAATCCCAACTATTATTTCTACTAACTTTTTTGAATGGGGATTGTTTATCTCTCACCCACCCTCAAACGCCACAGGTTCTGCTCCCACCACTCCGTCCAACCAAGGTTCAACCACCAAAACTATTTCTAAGCAGTTATCTACTCAAGCGCTGGCAGATCTGCCATGGTCTAATGTGCATGGCCAATCATCTTCTGCCACCCCTCCAACTTCTGTCACTAGCACAGAGCTGTCTGTGTGAAATCCATTTGACGTCCTTGAATGGATCCACAAATGCTATTATACTTATGGAATTAAACCTGACTTTGCATGGTCAAATTTCTACTCAAATCCCTATTAAAATCCCCACCACTGCTTTCACTCTTATTCCAGAAACCCATTTACAAAAGTTTTGTCAAAAGGCTGTCAATGCAGCCATGGCCCACAACAACTCCCTCCTCCGCCAAGCCCTCCATAAGCGATTGAGCTATTTTGTGAAGGTTTCCTCATCTAAAATTTCCCCAGTGATTCAGTGTAGACTTAAAGTTTAATACTGAAGGGCTAATATTTGCAGCTGGTTAAGCATGTTTGGACGCAATAAGACCTTCAGTTTACAATCTCAAATACTTTCTAACCTTCCATCAAAATTATGTTATTTTACTTTGTTGCAAACTCATCACCTTTGCTGAATACCAGAATGTCCAATATGTCAAAATGATGCGCACTGCTGGCCTCATTGATGAGGAAAACCTCACCTCTTTCTCCTTCTACCACACGCTTCTGGCGCTCCAAACCCCCTTTTATTCACCTTTTCCCACCACCTGAAGCCAGAGCAGAATGAGAATTTCCCTGAACCCTCTTCCCCCTCTAGTATGGATGCTTAGGCCAACGCCGTGGCACCAGGTTGGGACTTCTTATTTTATCTAATAATCTCTTTATTTTGCACAATGAAAATAAAGATGCGTAAAGGACCCTTCTTGGATTAGACATCACTAGTTCTAAAAAAGATTAAATACTATTACAGTGTCATTATTTTTGTATAGTATATAGCCCTTACAAGTTTAAAATCATTAAGATATAAATTAATATCTTTTATATTCATGGTATTCTATAGATAAAATTGAATAATTCATAATCCACATCTAACTAGATTTTTTAATCTGTTATGCAACTAAAATCAACACAGTCAACAAATATCTTAATCGCTACCTAATATGTACTTTTGGTAATGATTAACAACTTTACCGTTGTTTTTGTAAAAAACCATTTTATTTTGTTTTTATGCTTTCAAGTATAAGCTTTAAGTTCATAAAGGTTGTGAATCCAGGAAATATATAGTATACTTTATAAAACTAAATTTTTAATCTATGGGAAGATTCATTAGAATTTTTTTCAACTATGATTGAGCTCTCAGGAGCCTGAGGAGGGAAAATAGAAGGGAGAAGGTGCCAAGAAGAAAAGGGGATGTGTGCATCATATTTATTCTGCACCTTTTACTGATCTAGGTATAATGATGACGTACCATAAAAACTTCAGGACGTTTTGAGTAAACCTTAATGTGGTTAGTTATGTGCAGAGTTTTATGCACCTGACTGTCAACGGCCTCTCTCAGGTAGGAGTTATGGAAGTTAAGTGTCATATTGAATATCATTTTCTGGTGGTTGACTTGAAGATAAACCCTTTAAAAAAATCAATTTCTAATAAATACCCTGAGAATAAACTCAGCAATTATCTAAATTAACTGTGCATAGAAAGCAACTTTATAATCAAGAAATTTCCCTGGGATCAATATCTAAATTTCCACTGAAAATCTTATAGGTTTATAACAACTAAAAGATTACCACCATACTGTTACAATCAGTTTTCTGTCCTACGATGAGATTTGTATGTCAAAGCTCAAAATCAGCACAATAGCGCTTGTACATGTACATTCCAAATAGTACTACCTAGTGCTATCAAGAGGCATGCTAACAAACCAATTTGGGGTACTTCATTGAATTTAAATTGATGATAAAACTACTTTAATCATATGTTATCAGCTGGATAATGAAACTCAAATATGGGCTGACCAAAGATTATTTTTCACATTTAAGTTGCAATTTATATACCTGAAACCTTCCTAGTTTTGAGAGTGTGTCAACACCAATAGTCATAGTAAAAGGTCATGGTTGTATAAGTTCTTGGGCTGAACTGGGGTGTTAAATATTATCTGAGGAAAATCACGTGATCAAGGTTGATCAGGAGATGCTCTATAGTATAAATACGCTCCTAGTCTAATGAAAACAAATAAAATAAAGATCACATAAAATTAAATCTTCCACTTAAAATATATTATAAGCATTCACTTTATCTGGTTTTTTATCAGAGTTGGTTTCTATTAGAAGTATCAACAAAGTTTTAGGACAGAATTAATGTTAGATTTTGATGGTTAACTCAAAAAGAACCCTTTGAGAAAACCACAAATGCTGATAATCTAATTGATGGATCATTTAATCCTTCCCAACTTATCTTCATAATCTTTTAAATCAGATTCACCCCAAAGACGCCTTGATTGCGCTTAAACGTCCTAATTAACATAGCTAATGATAGCTGTGATATAATTATATTATGAATAATTATGGGACCCACATGGGTGAATTAAGTGGGTTTTAAGGCAACAATTTAATTGCACGTACAAATTTAAAGCAAACTTAATTAATGTATATTAAAATTGTAAATGTCAATCCTCATAATTGGTACAATAGACTTGCTTATGGTGACCTAATTAGGAAGTAACTAGTACTATTGGAGGCCTGCTGACGTCCCAATTAAGGGTGCATTATTAATGACTTTTATAATTTCATTTCCCCATTTATTGTATTTCGCCAGCTGTATGACAAATTGTTATTGGGCTGGTTATAAAGTGAAGATACACCGTCGAGGTACTAATATTAAACCCAAAAATCTTCCTAGTTAGAAGATTATAAGTGCCTCTAATTTGGCTAAAATGATTGTAATTAAGTTAATTCACGGGATGGATTAACTTAGGTACTTTATTACCACTGCCATAATCCATAAAGGATTAACATGGCTTTAATATGCTCATCTAATAGATGAGTATGGCCAGGAGATGCCCTAGAGGAATAAAAGCCTGGCGTTTGGCCTATAAATATAGCAGCATCTTTCCATCTTATATCTGATTATTCTATAGCATTTTTTTAGCTCTATTTATATATAAAGAGTATAGACAAGCGTTAGGGTGATCTTGTCATTTTTACCTGCATCATATAAGTTCCAAATCACAGAAAATTTTATCCAGAAGTAAACAAAAGAGTCAATTATTATTTTTCAAGTTTTGTGAGCTTCATAATGGTTAAGAAACACCGTAAGACACTTAGCAGAATTGAAGTATTTTTCCAGAACTCTATCTGACTATCAAATAAGGAGTATATTCAATTAGCTTGTAGAACCTCAAAATTTAATAAGTGGTGATCACTTATGAATCACTGTACACAGCATAATATGAACAATCAATCCAAATATCAGGCAGAAGCTGTCAGAAGACTTGATGATAACAATATGGAAACAAGTGATTTAGAGATCACTGAGTATTTTAGCACTGCCAATCAGAACACTGAGAATAGTACTTTGTACTACTTAGATTTATCATGGTGGGAGGAGGATATGTGGAGTTAATAGGCCCTATTAAGTTTCCCTCATACATTGTAAAAGAAATGATGGACACCCTCTTTCATGACTACAGAATTGGTACATTTCAGATGGACTCATCATTTTGTATGTTTTTTAGTACTAGATGGTATCCTTTTGTATGTTTGATTTCCTCAAAGATCAGGACTTCAAGATATAGAATTACATGCGATACTAAAGGCAACAATAGCAACTATGATAAAGCGCATTACAGTACACAAGCAAATAATATTTTAGTAAGTTTTATAGCGCATCCATTAAACATATACAGAGGATTCTGGCTCATAAAAGTTTATAGCTTATGGAGTTCCATTGAGTATAAAAGCGAAAATTGATCTACAACAATCTAATCTACTGGATAAGTAAAATTCCAGCTCTACCAAAGTCAGAAAGGCCATTGTCACCAATACAGAGAACAATAACGATGCTCATAGAAGACTGATTACTTTGGAAGAGCAGCTAATGTTGTTATTCCTAAGGTTGCAGCTAAAGTCCTCACTCACAATGGCTTGATCAGTAAGTTGGTACAAAACGTCAATAAATGCTGCCAGAATTTGGAAACTCACTCTGAATTTCTATTTTCTTGGACCAAACTCCTAATCAAAGATGGCACCTCTGCCTGCAGAGATCATCTGAACTTATAAGTAATGCACGTTCAGTTTGATAAATATGTCTGAACTGAGCTTGGTAGACTACAAAAGAACATTGATACCTCTGCACTACCATCAGGGTCAAACTATGAGGAGCATTTTGCCATATCTACGACTAATTCTTAAGCTTTGGTCAACAGTGTCATCTGTGCAAGCCAAGGAGGTTGAGCTCGTCAAGGGGAATCAAGAGCTCCAAATGCAGCTATCTGTAACAAAAGACCGCATGGCTGATCTGAATGAAGATGTCAAGCACGTTTTTGGCTTTTCAAGTCACATACAGAGAAGAACGTGAGAGCTTAAAAAGAAGATTGATAACATCAAGGTAAAGGATTCCATTATTTGTCCAGTCCTTAAGAGGGAAGAGTAGTGTAACATTGAAATATTTTAGCAGAAAATGACTAGGGAACTATTCAAGTTCCAAAACTTAAGAGTCCAAATATAACAGTTTGGAACAATTCTACAAAGCAGAATCATCAGGGATCATCATAGTTGCTGAAACTATTATTTCAAATCTTTTGTTGCATGATTAAAATTTTGTCTTCTATCCCAACTCTGTAGAACACTTGTCCCAAATGTGGAAATACTTAATGGAGGATAAAAAAAGATTTTTGAGCTATAGACAAAGTTTGACCTCTCTGTCCAAATCTGTGTGTGAGGGCTTTAAATCCTTAACCTTGCCGAAGTTTGACAAAAATGGTATGTACATTCATTCAAAAATTATAAAAAAAGCCAAGAAAAGAGCTTCTGATCATGCAAAGCTAACATCTCTTATCAAATGCTTGGACTCACACAGTGTCAACCTCATTATATCCTATCTAGGTGACGCCTGGTCCTATTTAGATGCAAAAAACGCAATGATAAAGCAATCTGGAGGGTTAAAAAATCTATCTGACCAAAAAAAGATTTGCTAACCATCAAACTCTGAAAAATGAGTCCTTCATAGACTTTGCTAATATATTCTATCATGGGCTCAAGACCTACTTGGGTATAATGCTATAAACAAATTTGACATAAAATTCCATGGAGCATTCAATTAGGCCATTCCATGACTTACAGCATAAAATGATTACAGCCCTAATTAGGACCATGAGAGCCTTGGAACTCACAGAATATTTTAGAAAGTGTGCTAGTAGCTTCAACGTCCCTAATTAGCCCAGAGTTCAGTCAGAATTCGGCCTTTAAGACTGAAAAAATCCAAATCAATGATCGAGTAAAGAATAATCGCCCTGAAAACCAAAAAATGGATTGTCAACCATGATTAGTTATTTGTCATAATTGTGGTCAAAAAGGACATTTTGCTGTCCAATGCTATAGACAGCAGACAAGAAACCTGGGTGAATGTGGCCCTAAAGGTTATCAATGAAGAAAAGGCGGGAAAAAAACGATGTAAAGAGGCGGAATGTTCTGCCTCCACCAATGCTCTACCACACATCCCACCTGACTCAGGAAGGCTTTTTTTGGCCGAATAGATGGCTTAAGAAAGCCTGTACAACATCTTGGATGATTGTGTCTATAGGTTACCACCTGAGCTAAAGTAAAGATTTAAGCAGCTAGAAGCCACTTAAGACGTTTGGGCTGAAGCATCAAACCCCTATGCCAAAAAGATCATTGATTAAGGGTTAAAGTCATCTCAGATGTTCCTCCAACCTGCCCTCTCTACATGAAGTACAAGTAACTATTCCAATGAGTACTTTGGCATGAGATTTCCAGAGATTTGCTCAAGTCATAAGTTTCATTTAGAACGACAACCATCACAATATTCACTTAATAAACAATTATGAAAAATACTCTGAATGTATATATATGGATATATTGGTGAATAAGGCTCAGGTACAAACCATCATTTATAGTGAAGAACCTATCAACATTAACAGCACCAAACTAGCCAAGAAGCTGAAGATTGTGCCTGATGTTATCAAATACTAAGAGTATGGCATGGCAAGAGGCCACACCGCTAAGTCGCCTGGGGCATACAGCACGCTACCTTTGCATTTAAGATCAATTGTGGTGATTGTACCAGCCATAGTAAAGCCAAATATGAAATAAGACATCCTAATAGGGACCTATTTTTTGAGCTGATTTGGTTTTGTCAAACCACAAAGGGGACACAATAACCATCCTGTGCAAAGTATCCCATTATACTATAACAAAAGGAGTGTTGGGACTTTAACCCTAATAAGATTTAAATGAGGTCAGTGATGTGAATAATACCTGAGTCAGCCAAATATCTAGGCCCTAATTGGGGATGATCCCCAACGACATTCCACGCCCTAGTTTTGGGTTAAACCTGGTCTATGAGGCAAGCAAATCTTATTGGAACGAAATGTCAAGCCTACCATCAAATCCCCAAATTGTTGAGTCTAGATCTTAGCTTGGGGATTTATTAAACAAAACTCCCTTAAACAATGCTTGGACTAGAAAAAATCTTCGCTTTTTCTTTTTTTCACCTAATTTAAGCTAAAATTAGGTATATATTTATTTAGAATTGCCCATCCAGACACAATTTCTTGAAAACAACTTCTTGACAAGAGAAGCAAAAATAGATAATCCACCACCTGAAACTTCAGGTCCCCTGGCCTAAAATATTAAGGGATACATGATAACTACACCACAATCCTGACAAAACTGGTGCTCCCTGCCAGGTACACCCCAAGCTCACTGTGAGATGCAATTAGAAACCCAACTATGAACAAAAACAATCCAACTTCCAATATCATTTTAGATTATAAACTCCTTAAACTCTTGGTTAATTTTCCTACTATGATGCGCAGGATTAAGCAACAAATTCTCACCCTTGAGCATCACCAACTCAAAATTTGAGGTATGACTACCAAGCCTAAAAGTAAAATTAGGCAGTAATCCCCTCTTGTTGCCACCAAACCGGCCCTTTGTTCCACCAACGATCAGGCAGACTCAATAATTGAGGATATCAACACCTTACAAAATAAAGTGGACGCCCTCCATCCTTACAATAAAGTCCATCAATAACAGTTCCCCTTTAGGTTAAAATGGTCCCCCTTAGTCAATAAACGTTGTTTGACCATTAACCCCACCAGTGGCATATTTAAACCATCCTTCAAAGAGAGGTATGTCATGGGCAAATGAAGCATCTTCTCTTTTTTTTTGTTATAAAAATGCTATGGAAGAAGCCACTTACAACCACCGAATTAAGCACTTCACAAAACGTCTTAAACGTATGGCTCAAGACATTATGGTCCCCCATCTGATGCATTGACATACTTGGACTGATGCCAAGACTGCTTTGCTTTGGGAATTTGGGAGCGACTTAACCTTAACCAACCAAAAACAGACATTTATGGGTATCAGCCTTAATTGGGGGAAACTATCAGCAAATTTGCCCACTGTTTTTACCTCAAACAAATATGGTTGCAGGGAATCGTCTTATGTTAGACAATGTTATCACTGCTGCACTTTTAGCATTTAAAAAACTCCTAATATCTTACTTTATCTTAAAGCGGTGAAATCTAACAAAACGTCACTCCTACATATTAAAATGCTATATTGGAAATTCCAGCCAAACTACATAAACCCATCCTTCCCCCTCAATTGCACACCAATAAGCCCCAGTCCCAAGTATTGGCCATTACACCCCGAATTTCCTACACCTGAATTATACTGCACTCATTGCAGAAGAAACAACCACATGGTAGCTGAATTCCGCATCCTTCAACTTAAGTCAGCAAAAGATCAGTCAGTATAGGGCAAGAGGCTCTCTATGATGATTGAAAACAAATTTTTTCAAGACCCTTGTTCTAGTACTAGCTGTATCCCCAGTACTTCCGGTTGTTTTTTGTTTGCTGCCCCGTCAGAAGTTGAAGTCCCTCTGTATATTTAATGAAATAAAAACCTCCAGCTCTCTTAATTCTATGTTGATCATTTACCCAAACAAATTCTAGTGGCCAGCTCTATTATAAAGATAACCTTGGCTGGTAAAACTCTTAAACACATTGATAACCCTGAGCTTGGCCACAGAAGAATCCTCCACTTGCTTCACGGCAAATCTTTGGTGACAGTCTATTAGCTATTTACTCCCAATTTGGACCTTCAGTGGTTAAAGTCAAAGTAATAGTCCATAAGGTTAAAGTCCTGGCGATAATTGACACTGGTTCTCCAGTTAACGTTACTTCCTCCTGGCTTATTCAAAAGATAAAAATGGCACCATAGTTGATTCAGGAAGCTGAATATGAGATGACAGGTAGTCAGTCTACTAAGGAAATGGGATCCTATTCTGCTTTACCCTTCATTTTGGGAAGTTAATTACTGACTCCACTGTTGCACTAAAACAATAACTATGAGTTGCTTATTTGGATACAACTGACATGGGAGTTTAACTGCATTATCAACAACAAGGATAAGATACCTATCCCTACTAGTGTATCATATTCCATTAATATTTGAACTCCCTATCAAAAATAAAGGAGCCCCTAAAAATGGGCATGCTCCCTCAAAAACCCATCCTCCGTTTGCATAATTGAGTATTAAGTCTTAGGGGAAAAACCAAGTTACCCCCAGAGGCTGTGGATGCTGAAGAGGGGATCCCTCGGTATGCCCCTCATTCTATCACAATATTCTCTGGCTCACAAGTTTTTGTGAATATGGGGTTCCTGATTCACATCCCTCTTAATCAAGTTTTGGAGATAAGTGGCCAATCAAACCCTTTAATCAAAGAAACGTTGACCTGTCTTGGGATTTTGGATCCTGCTTATGGAAAACATATGTCTATTTTATTAGGTAACTAAACAACAGAACCAATCAAAGTCCTTTGGTATGCCCCTTTTGCTTTCACAAAATATGACCTATCAAAAGTATCGCCGATATGAGTTGTTTTTGCTTGTTAAAAGATTTAGTATCTGACCCTCTAACCAGCATAGCTCTGGTTGAAAAAAAATGATGACAATCTCACCCCTAATGAATGACAGAACGTTGAAGACCTCCTTGAGGAGTATTGTGATATATTTTCCCAGGCCCAAGTGATTAAAGAAAAATGTTCGGAGTGATTCACCAAATTGAGACTGAGGCTCACCCTCCATCTCGGCCATACAGAAAATCTAAAGTTGAGGAAGCTAAAGTGGCCCTAGCGCTAAAGCAAATGTTGGAAGCCAGGTTACTCATGCCATCTAAAAGCCCATGGGCTTCCCCACTCTATTAGTTTGGAAGAAGGATGGTGGTCACCGTGTTATCATGGATTATCACCACCTCAATTAAAGAATCAGAAAAGACAGCTATCCATTGCTACGTATAATTGACTCCTTACACTTAATGTCGGGTTCTCATTATTTTTTGGCTATGGATCTTGCCATAGGGTACTGTCAAGTTGATTTATCACCCAAATTCTGGAGAAAATGTGCCCTCATCTCAAGTAAAGGATTTTTCAAGCCCACTTGAATGCCAAAGGGGTTATGTAGTGCCCCTGCTACCTTCCAATGTGACATGAACGGAATTTTAGGTGATTTAAAACGTTCATGTGTGTTGGTTTATCTTGACAATATTACCTTTTTTGAGAACCTTTACCAAACACATAGATCATCTCAGACAAGTGTTCTTATGATTAAGGAAAGCCAGATTATAACTAAAGCCGTCAAAATGCACCTTCTTTCAGAACAAAATGTTTTTCTTAGGCCATAAGTTAGGTAAATCTGGAATATCCCTGATGAACGACAAGGTCCTGGCCATTTCCAACATGCCCCCCTAGTGTCTATGAGATGTACAAGCTTCCATTGAGATGGTATGATATTATTTCCAGTTCATTTCCCACTTTGCCAATACCTCTGAGCCTCTTGTATATATTAAAAAGGGTGTACACTTCCTGTGGAAAGAAGAGAAACAGCAGGCCTTTGACTAATTATGTGTCTCTCTCCCACTCTCCAGAAATTATAAATCCTAACTTTGATAAGCCCTTTCTCCTTTTTACCAATGCTAGTAATGTAGCCATCAGAGTTATCATATCATATCATGACGGAAACTTGGTAGACCATTCTTTCGCCTACTATAGCAAAGCTCTAACCAAAGCTGAACGCAAATATAGAGTTATGGAATGCGAATGCTTGGCAGTATTATTGGCTACTAAGCTTTTCTGACCTTATCTATACGGAAACATTTCACTATAATTACTGACCATGATTCCCTGCGATGGCTACAGCAAATGAAGAGACCCAACGGAAGGTTAGCTCAATAGGCGTTAAAACTTCAAAACTATGACTTTATCATCATCCATCAACCAGGGCCCATACACCAAAATGCTGATTGCCAATCTCAGCTGCCCACAATAACTTTAACTGCTCCTGAGGAGGATTGACTTTACGACCTCCTAACTCAACCGCACTTATGGAAAAATGAATCCCCAACCTTTAAAAAGAAATTAGCAAAAAAGGCGGGTCTTCAAGTCAAAAATGGCCAACTGTGAAAACTTGTATCCCAAAAATGGGTGCCCTATGTACGACCTTCGAAGTGAACTGATGTCATATTGGAGGGACATTGGCAAGTTGTCCATGGAGGAGTTTGAAAACTGACCAATGGCTCAAGACTCAATAAAACTGGGAAGGAATGATTGTTACAATCCAAGATGTATTGGAGTCCTGCCTAGTATGGTAAAGTCAAGCTGGATCTAATCCCCAGTCACAGCATCCAGTGGTTCCACCCTGTGAAACCTTCCGAACTATTAGCACTGATGTTATGGAACCTCTCCCTTGAGCCTCAAATGGTCACCAGTAACTCCTCTTGGCTTTGGATCATCTAACGAAGTAGATAGAAGCTATATCGCTACATTCTGCTTCAGCAAAAGCTACTTCCAACTTCTTATATAATTATAATATCACCCAGCACTGGTGCCCTCACATAATACTCTCCAATAATGAGCAAAATTTTCACTTTACAAATTGTGAAATATTTATATGACCTGATGGGAACCACACAATGGTATTTTACACTCCCTACCATCCTGCCACCAATGGGATGTTGGAGCGGGCGAATGGTACCCTAACAGTCATTCTTCAGAAAATGGCCTTGACTGACCCTCAGCACTGACCCAATATGTGCCAAGTGCATTATGGCCTATCAAAATAAGCTACCAACAGATCATTAAGATGTCACCCTTCCAAGCTTTGTATGGACAAAATCCCCAGTTGCCCTCCAAAGCGCAGGTCATGTTAGATCAGGCATCCCCTGATGCCCTTGAAGATATATATGCAAAGCATTGCCAATTAAAGCATCTGACTTTAGGCTCTAGCTTCTGAGAACTTATCAGATACCACCCATAGAGAAACTAACAAGTTTTTGATAAGCATGACCCCTTGCACACCTTCCAACTGGGTGACCTAGTTCTCTTTTACCATCATCAGCCTGGAGGTCATGACCATAAATCGGGAACCAACTAGTCAGAGCCTTACAAGGTCATTTAAAAGTGGGGCAATAAACACTCAATCATAGAGGTCATTCATGGTACAGTAGTAAATGCGTCAATAGTCATCTTCTTCATCCGTTTCCCCCCTACGCCAAGATCTAGATGTGTGTGTTGTTGGGATTCCAACCCAAATGAGAGATTTGAATGAGGTCAGTGATGGGAATAAAACCTGAGTCAGCCAAATAGCTAGTCCCTCTTTGGGGAAAACCCCAATGACATTTTACACTCTAGTATCAGGGTTTAAACCCAATATATGAGGCAAGCGAATCTTATTGTAACAAAATGACAAACCTACCATCAAATCCCCAAATTTTTATGAGTCTAGATCTTAGCTTGGGGGTATTTACTAAACAAAAACTCCCCTTTACTGATGCTTGTACTAAAATAAACTCTACTCTTTTTCTTCTTTTCACCTATTAAAAGTTAAAATAAGGTTTATTCTTATTCGTATTGCCCATCTAGACATAGTATCTGGAAAGTGACTTCTCAACCAAGAGGAGCAAAAACAGGTAATCCAGCACCCTGAAACTTCGGGTCCACTGGCCAAAAATATAATGTATATGTGATAACTCCCCTGAAATCCTGACAAGGAGGAAGGATGAAAAGACAAAATCTAATTTATTTTTCAACATGGCCTACAAGGATGGTATAGTTCTTGTTGAGTAACTAAATCTTGCTCAAATATTAAGATCTTAACAATGCAGAATTGCAAATCAAAAGATGTACCATTACGCTCAAATCATCAAGTTACTGTGATTCCTGGAACTCAAGCAGTCATCCCTAATTGGCTGATTGTTAAATTTCCAGAAGGACTTTATGAGAAAATATATCAGCCGCAGTTCTAATCCTGACATATCTAAGTATTTCCCCTGGTATAGTCATTCCAGGACACAAAGAGATCATATCTTATGTGCAAACTTACGGGATTGGTCCATGCTATACGAAGTCATGAAAGTATTGCCTTCAAGCATTTAATCCTTACTATGAAGATACAGACGTTTAATGAATTTGGTGACTTAAAAGAGATAGTAATTCCTGACAAAGAGATAATTGGCATCAGTTATGACTTCCTGATGGCGAATTAAGGAACTTTTCTGACACAGAATTGGCTTAAGTCCATATTTATATATGAATACTGAGTAATATTCATGAAGGACTATTTTGACCTAGGTTGAGCAGGAATGTGTTACACACCATCAATACTGGTAATCATGACCCCCATCCAGTTATCCTCAATTAGATGCTCAAAATCACAAGAAAAAGTTGTCCATAAAGAAATTGTAGTGCTCCTGGATCGTGGCATGTTGGCCCCATTAATAAAGCCCTTGGCTGGCCCAATTTTAATATAAAAAGAAAGATGGGAGCAATCAGGTTGTCATTAATTTTTGAAAGATGAATAATATTATGAAGAAGGATTATTTTCCACTTCTGCGAATTGACAACGCCTTGGACTGACTAGGAGGTGCAAAGTTCTTCTCCATTATGGACCTAATAAGTAGATATTGGCAGATAAATATGCTGAAGAGGAGCACAAAAAATGTGCAATAATAACTCAAGAAGGCCTAAGCCAGCCAAAAAGGAAGCTACAAGGGCTATGTATGCATTGACTACGATCCAAAGAGTGATGGACACAATCATGGGTGACCTTAAGTTTCCTTTGTGCTAGTATACCTGGACAACTTAAAAGTTTTCAGCCGCACTTTTAGTGATCATCTAGAACCTTTAGAGGAGGTCTTCAAGAAATTAGCAGCTGATAATTTGAAAATCCTGCTCAGGAAGTGCCAGTTTAAAGACTTTTGGAGCATCTTAAGTTTGTTATGAACAAAGAAGGACTCCAAACTCAGCTGTCCAAGATAGATGAAATATCAAAGATGCGATGCCAAAATCCAAGTGCAATATCTAAGTTTTCCTGGGCATTATTGGTTATTGCCAATTTAGTTGCAAATTTTTCATATATTGGAGAGCCTTAATTCAACTACTTAAGGATAAAGTTGCATTTTAATGGAATTGGTCCTGTCAAGAGGCATTTGTTCAGCTTCAATTAGCCCTAATAGCAGCTTTGTTCTGTGATATCTAGTTCTGATTGCAAATTTATTGTCTAAACCAATGCCTCACTCAATGCAGTCAGAGTCATGTTGTCCCAGATAGGAGAAGACAGACCAGAACGTCCAATTGCCTTTTCTAGTTGGACCTTAAATGTCCACAAAAGAACTACACACTGACGGAAAGGGTATGTTTTGTGGGCATATATGCTATAAAAAATTTTGGGTTTGTCTGCATGGAACTCATTTCATTGTTGTAACAGACTATTTGTCCCTAAGATGGCTTTACAACTTGAAAGAACTTGTGGGTCAATTAGCGCAGTGGGCATTAAAGCTTCAAGCCTATAATTACATGATTAAGCATCATGTAAAGGTGAAGCATCGAAATGCCATCTGTCTATCCTAATAAACAGTGCATTTAAAAAGTTCTGGGACTAAAGTTTTAAAGACAAAACTTTACAAATAAATAAACTTTCTTTATCATAATTTAACATACAACCTTTCCCTCTCTATACATATTTATATTGCTAAAACAATTGTTAAAAGGTATGCAGATAGTTCCTATTTTGTATAACCATGTTTAAACCAGTTGTCACATTCTTCTGAATTTTCTCTACTTTATTAAAAGGATGAACCTTCAGTGCCACCTTCAGATTAGAGAACAGAAAGAACTTAGACAGAGCCAAATCTGGTGAGTAGGGTGGATAATTATAATCTGAAGGTGGCACTGAAGGTTCATCCTTTTGACAAAGTAGAGACAATTCAGAAAAATGTGACAGCTGGTTTAAACATGGTTATACAAGATAGGAACTATGTGCATACCTTTTAACAATTGTTTTAGCAATAAAAATATGTATAGAGAGTGAAAGGTTGTATGTTAAATTATGATAAAAGAAAGTTTATTTATTTGTAAAGTTTTGTCTTTAAAACTTTAGTCCCAGAACTTTTTGAGTGCACTGTTTATCTACCATCGCCACATTCAGTTTGGGCGCCAATGGGTTGTTTCAAAATACTTTCAGTGGTGTATTTCAGGTTGTGCCCAAATCTGTCCAAAACATTACTTTTAATCTATGACAAGACATTTTAATTTAAAAAACGTTGTACTTAGTGATTAAAGAAAAAAGTTCATTTTTCTGAGACCTTTGGCACAAATGGATCTAATAATGGCATAGCATAAGCCATAGGACACGGTGGATTCAAGAAAATGAAGGAGAATCCTAGTTATTACTATTGAGAGTTGATGCATTTTGATAAACAGGAAATACTGTATTGTTGCGCTAATTCACAAGGCAAAAACCCGTCCTTTTAGAGCACTTCTTATCAGCTTTTTTGTGGACCAAGTTTGCTTAGCATACTATGTCAATAGATGTTGTCATACCACTTCCCACTAGCAATACCAAGGCTAAGTATATCATCGTGGCTATCCACCACTTGAAAAAAAGTTAATCAAAACTAAGTTTATTAAGGAAGTAAGAGCAGAAATGACAGTCAATAATATTCTTAAAAGTGTCAATCACAAACATGGTTGTCCACAGGTTATCCTGACCAATATCTGAAGCATAATTACCACTAATAACAGGAAGCTCAATCAATTGATGGGAGCGAGTAGTGTGCTCTCTGCTCCATAACATCATGAGACTAATGATATAGTTGAGCGTGTAAATGGGACGCTTGTGAATATTGTCTGTAAATTAACCTCTGTCAAACCATATGAATGTATAATGTCGCTAAGTTTGGCTGTGTTCACCTACAGCATATCCTACCACTCCGCCACAAAGATGTCACCATTCCAGATTCTATATGGAAGGCATTTGGACCTAACATTGATGTTATATTCAGTACTAGAAGACCCAAAGGTGAAAGAAGACCACCAATATGTTGAAAGCTTGCAGATACATTAATTAAGGCGTAGGCTAAAGCCTTCAATAACATTTTTGCTGTAAAAAGGCTCAACATAAAAAGTATTCTAATGATCTTTACAATTTGTCCAAATTAGAAGTTGGCAATGAGGTACTTTTCTGTAGTACACTCATGTCAGATGAAACAAAAAGTTAAATCGCATTTAAATAGTACCATTCATGATTATAAAGAAAACATAAGTTATTTAAAAGATTAAAGAAGATAAAATAGGCCATATCTACAATTTCACCCATAAAAATTCTTTGAGAGATTTAGCAAAAGGGCTGATTAAAGGAGAAAAAGTACAAAATTATATAATAAATGAATATATGTATAGACATAATTGAATGTAAAATAATAAATATATAAACTTGTAGAAAAAATATAATTGTAAAAATATCTCCATAGTTAATAGAAATAAATTTTATATTACAAAATGATTGAATCAGGAATAAAAATTTATAAGTATTTTTATTCCTCTGCTTTGAGGGGGAGGTGACGCAGGACCTAATTCTTCAATGGTGTACTAATTCAGCCCAATCCAATTGTTGAGTGACAAGAAACAAGTCCATAACAGCATAGAACCAGATGTGATGTGTACCAGTAGTTGCCAATTCAGCAAATTATTGGCAGTGGAGGCGAAATAATGTTGATAGTGATCTGATTGAGCTACAATTAGGAGGAAAGTAATTACCCAAGAGGAGATAGTCAATAAGAAAATTTGTGCAGTATTGATATAACTCTGTGGCAGCTAGCCAGACACTATAAACTTGAGCTTTCCACCATTTGATAAAGAGACATGTAGTAATTGGTCCATAGGCATTTGCTCTGAGAAAAATATGTTTGAAATGTGCAAATAAGGCCATCAGGGGAAGACTATCATCAGTACTAACCTGTTGTTAGGTTTTAGAGGCTGCAATAAGTGGCCCAGCAGAAATATATATCATGAGTATGGGTCTTTAGCCTAAGCGATGTGGCATAATAAGGCCTATACCTCAAGAGTTACAGACCAAAAATATATTACTTCCTCAACAAAATCATCAGCATTAAGGAGTTCTTGAGGCAAAATGGAAGCATTTTGGCTAATAAAATCTGAATGGGGCCAAAGAGACTTTATAGAGGGACAAAATTTGGTTGAGAAGTTGGCCTCAAATTGGAAAATTTAATGAGCTCAGTGTTGCCAAATATGCACAATACATTGTTTAATAGTTGAGTGCAGAATTGAACTCTTTTAGGAGGTACACATCCTGATAAAGGGATAAAAGCAAATTTTTTTCATCCCTAGGATCAAGGATGTGACAAACAGTGTCCTCTAAAGGATTGATTAAAGGAATGTAAAAGAAGTTTATAATCCAAGGATCCCTGAGAAATCTACGCAGCTGGAACAGCTTTCTACTTGACAATAATTTCAGGCCAAGTAGATATAGTAACTGTCAGCGCAAGGATGAATTAATCCAATTCAGACTCACAAATGAAGCCTAACAATGTCTGCATATGCATAGTTCTGTCCATTTTGGTTGAACTGATGATATTTTTTGGGATTGAGAGCATTGACAAAATTGCGATATCTGAGTAGGTACTGGATATAGAAAATTTAAGAGAAAATTAGAAAAATTAGGGTTTCTATTCAAGTCAAGTTGGGGGGAATTTTAGATTTTTATGGTTTACTCAAAACTAAACCAAACCCTCTGAGAAAACCATCAATGCTGATAGGTTGCTTCCATTGATAGATCCTTTTATCCTTCCCAATTTATCTGCATAATCTGTTAGATCAGATTCACCTTTAAACCGCTTTTATTATGCTTTAAAATTCTGATTATCATAGTAATGATAGATATTATATAATCTTACTAGCATTAAATACACATGCTTCACTACAGTGTCTATAGAAATTAAGGTGATTTGAAATGATTAGTTTAGATTTTATACTATATAGCAGAATATCCATGATTTTCTATGGTGTTTATAAATTACCAGATGATTCTAAATTATTTAGTTTTTATATTGGTAGATAGCTGTCAATAAGTTCAAAAACAATTAAACCTATTATGATTACAACCTTCAGCCACAGCTAAAATCAATTAAGCCTGCCAACTTAACTAAGCTATCAATCACTTACCCTGAAACTATTGAGCCTATTGAATCAACCAAAAATTAGACCACTTCTCAGAAAAAACCAATTTTTGAACTTGCAAAACATCCTAAAACTACCAACTCCTTATCAAAACCCATGAAAAAATTAAATTAAATGAATATGAAAATACTAGACACATTACTATATAATTACCATTGAAATATATGTTCTAGATATTATATAGACTGTAATTAGATTTATATGTTTATCTTAAATAATTACATATTAGCATTCCATTCCAAACTTTATAAAATACTTGTGCCAAGTTTGATGATTTTGGTTATTTTCTTGAGGTTATGCATCTATTAAAAGAAATCAACAGACTGATACTTTAACGGTGTTTATCCAGGCAGGTATTTTTTCTTTCTCTCTCACAAACCTCACTTATTAAAATAAAATTTGTACTGAACAATAATTGAGGGAGCATCCAACTGCCAGTGTACACTGCAACTATAGAGCAGTGATCCACGACCAACCACCCAAGCGTAGGGAAGTCAAACCGCCCATCTGTGCATAGCACATAGAAACAGATGGCTTGCCTGCGCCAATACTAAATAATAAAATGAAGGACGCCAAGATGGACGTACCATCTGATGAACATTTCGGCGGCTCAGGCCCCCACACGACTAATAACAGGGAAGGGCTGAACAACCCATGCATGTCAAATAACAATTTGGCAACACAAATGACAATGAAATGTGCGAACATGTCAAATGGTCATGGAGCCCTTGCAACTAGCATGGATAATGGATCCAAAACCCCAGGATCAGTGTGCGCCAACAACCAGATGACAGGAGTTACCCTTGAGGAGTGAGGCCAGACGCCAAGAACAGCGGAGTTGGGAATATTCCCCACAAAACCTCAACCAGTATAGGGGATCAGGACTTGCAGGGTGATAAAGTTTTTATGGAAAAATAAAAAACCCAGATGAAGTATTGGTTGGATCTAATCTGACTCAGATTTGATCAACAAAAATCAGCCACTCAAACCAACAGAGCAAAATAAAGAAAAGTTTTCTGCCAATATGGAGAAACTTACCAAATTTTCTCAGAGTATTCGAGTAAAGAATAAGTCAGGCATCAGTTCTGACAAGGCCCAGTCAGGGGGGATAATGGTCCCTGACCAAAATCAATCCAGCAACCTGAGCAAATTGTCAGGCGTGTTCCCCAATACACCATCAGGTGCAATCCCTGACAAATTCAAGTTGACAGTGGGGTTTAGCTCAACCAAGAATTGATGGCTGATCCTAAAAGGACCATTGGGAACAAACCCTGACAATTTCAAGCCATTGGAGGGAGCTAAATTAGCACAAAGTCAATCAACGAATCAATACAAACCATTGGGGACTAACCCCCAACGGTGGTGAAGCTATGTCAGGGACCAAATCTGAGGGATTGGACACTCAAGAAAAGTTGGCAAAAAACCAAAAGTACTACTGGAAGGGGCCAAAATCCCCAACAGTGGTCAAGTCAGCAGCTAGGGCCCTGTGAAATATACCCCAATTCAGACAGACATGTTAGTGTGTTAAACCGTGTCTGCCCATGAAGTCAAACAATAGGAGGCTTTCCAGTTCCCATACTCTATGGTGACTAAATGGGTCTCCAAAAATATCAAACCAGCCATCATGGCTATGGGGCAAGACCACAAGTTTTCCGCTGGAGTGGCCAAATGCTGGCTCAATACCCAAATCTTGATCAACATGGTGGTACTCTTCAAGGTGTTGCAAGTTTGGATCAAAGATGCCCAGGAATGGATGAAAATCCCCATGGGGAACAAGGTGATTGAGGCCACAATTCGCGAAGATTTAAAACTGGTGGATGTGAAGACCTGGATGGATGCCTGAATTGACCTTTTAAATGCAATGGAGTATATCAAGGCCGGTATTACAGCACAATCTGCTCAAGCCATTGGGAGCTCAGGCCTCAACCCAACAGATTTAGCAAATATGCAAAACAAATCTTGAATGTCTCGACCAACCTTGAATGGTCCCAACACACCATTCCAGTAGACATGGCACTGGAATGGTATAATACCACATTCTCCCCAGAGGAGGCACTGCCATGGATAACAGCTGGGTTCAAGGCCACTGAAGCCCTACACTGGTCATACACCCAAGTCCCACCAGCCACTACATCAGACCTGATGAAAGCGGGCTGGAAAAAAGAAAAAGCGGTGGAGTGGGGACCATTCTGGGTTTGGTTGCCAGAAGAGGCCATCAACTGGTCCACCAACTGATTCACACCAATGGAGATGAAATACTGGTTCCAAGCGAGGGCCAGTATGGACCTAGTAAGCGAATGGGTGGAGCTGGGGGTGACTAAACCGATTTATGAAACCCTTAGAGGCTGACCATTCCCGATCAAAAAGTGAAAAATCTGGTGTGACATCACAACAATTGCTAGGGCTGCAGACTGGGATGGTTTGGGGTCAACTCAGAGTCAGCCCAACTGTGGATAGAACATTAGATTTCACCACAGGCGACAATGGCAATGAAAGGGGTCACAACCCCAGACCTGGGCCGAGAATGGCTCAAAGTGGGGATCCGCATCATAAAAATCTGGGATTGGAAGCAATCCTTCCTGGAACCAATGCTAGTGGCCCCATACACCGCCAAAGGTTTCACCCTCTCAGAAGCGTTCCAATGGAGTGAGGCGGGAGTTCTGGCAGCCATGGCATGAATATTTACAGATGGAGGCTAGAATAGTGTCTTAATAATTGACTGGAGCCAGTGTAGCTCAGTTATGATGGAGGTCCTTCAAAAATACTTACACCCAACATGTGGCCCAGAATCTGCCCTCAAGTGGTACCAACTGGGTTCATGTCATCAGATGCCTTTAGTTGACAAAACTCAAAATCAGAGTGCAAATGACTAGAAATATCAACAGCCATGGTATCAGCATTCATCAAATTGAAGCGTTTCTCAATTGGGGATTCAGCCTCAATGAATCAGTAAGCTGAATTATGAAAGGGAAGACCCCCACCAAAGTACTTAAACCAAGTGTAAAACCAGATCCTACAGCACAGCGGCAGCACAAACTGATGACAACATCTGGAACGGAGCAGGGAGCCACTGTCACAGCTAGTGACATATTTCCTGGAATAACTGCCCTTCTAAAGCCAAGTCCAATAAGCCCTTGGGGAAGAGACCAGAACACCTAAGGGTCACCAATGACCTATCTAAGGTCATTGACAAAATATGGGTTTTGGCTTTGCCAGCCAGGGCTGAGGAAAACGGCTTATTTGAAGCAACAGCCCAGGTGGAATCGAACTCAAGACCCAGAAAATCACAAGATATGAGGTTACAAAATCTGGCCAAATTCAAAAAATTTTGATTTTGTTGAAAAATGACAATTTTGTAGATCATATCAGATTCCAATAGCCACTAGAATCTTCGTGAAGTGACCCCCTATATATTAAGTCCCAAGATGAGAAAGGCTTTGCTTTTCTCAGATACAAAGATCATATTTAATAAAGTTTAGGATTTTGTGCACATTTCCTGTATTTGGATTTTTCCAAAAAATACCTCTCTGCAAAGTTCTGCAATGGCTGGAGTCCGTTTTCCGCTCTGGTTTGCCCCTACTGTTATACCTGAGTCCTCCACCTACTCCGCCACCTATTCTGCCGGCTCCGCCTCCTCCTATTTTGCTGCTTTTTGACCTAGATTTTTCGCCACCCTTCCCAGCTCCCAGGGCCTCATGTCCCTGATGATTGTGGCCAGTTTAGTATTCGTTTTGTTCCACAGACTTATTAGGAAACACAATACTGACCGTATAGGACGTCTCTTCATTTTTTGGGTCACTTGGCCTTGTTGTGTCACCTTTGGTCTGCGTCTTTCCCTCCAGCGACCTCTTGCGCTCAGATTTCCCTGAAAGCCACATTGAGTATATCTATCAGTTGATCAGGGGGCTTTACGGACTGCTAGGAGCTAAAATTGTACCTAAAGATGCTATCTGGATCCACCTGCAGCTAGTGGAGGAGGAGTAGAGTCAGACCTGATAATGTCAATTTATCAGGAACTTGATGAAGTTCTAGCAGGGGACTTCAATCACCACTGGGTACCCAAACGAGGGTATATCAATATAGCGATTCCAGGAAAATTGGACCCCAAGAAACTCCTTGAAATCGGCATCAAATACAAGGGGATTTATCTGTTAATGAAGCTGACCTGATACGCCAACCAAACAAAAAGTTGGGTAACCTTCCAGAACCTCCTGAACAATCATAAATGGGAGTGAGTGCAAAAAGAAATCCAGACCAGATTATCATACTATGGGGAAGTACGAGAATTCTGGAAAGCTGGCGGAGATTACATTGAAAAGTGCCTCCGCCCCTGGACAGTGGAAGTGCTTTATGAACTGGAACCCTGGATGAAACCAAACAAAATAGCCCTACCCTGATTCATCAGCCTGCCTGGCCTAAACAGGGTAGTATATGTCAAACAAGAAGATGCCAAACAAGTGTGCAGGTTCTGTTAACAGAATGGCCACACAATGGCTCAATGCCATCAACGCAAAGGTAAAACTACTTGAGAGTATGAATATGACCCTGTCAGGGGGGTCACCAAGGTTAGTACCAAGACTTACCTCCACCTGAAAGCCAGAGAATGGATCCCGCGCAATCTAACGGAGGTAGCAGACATGAAATGCCAACAACAAGAATTGGCCTAATACATAGGGAACATGGGAGTGAGAAGTAGCCAAGAGACCCAAAACGGATGATGAGCCATTTATAAATTCAAGCCTAAAATTATACATAATGGACGGAGGACTGGATCCCATACCAACAGAGCCACGTCCATTTTAAGTGAAATAGATGATATGCGAGGAGGAAAGATGGCAGAAGGCGAACCTGAAGATTTCCCCCAAGAAGGGATGGATGCAGGAAGCCAACAAATCAAAATCAAAGCCTACTAAGCCTAAAGCAAATACTAAACTGAATTGTAAGTCATTGGCAAACAAACCTGAGGAGACTGGCAAAAGGTCAGTAGATGTGACACAAATGGCAAAACTGGCCAGACAATCACTGACTAAAAAATCGAGTTCTGCCAACAAAATTGAATGAGGAATGAGAATCTGAATGATGGAGGAGTGGGAATCTGCCACTTCACCAATAGGGGACAAGGGGCACCTGGACCCAATCATAAAACCATCCCCATTATCCATCAATATGGAGATGGGGATGGTGACCAAATTCCTGGTGTACAGGATGCCCAGGATTATAATCCCAGTCCCGACCAAATGGCCCCAAAAACTGAGTAATACCCCCCACCAACAATCAACGCCATCTTCAGCTACTAAACAGACCTCAGTACGTGACTCAATCCATAACCCAGATAACGCTAATCCTCATACCTGTGGGTTAGGCAGCCATTAATGAGGATCTTGACCATAAATGCTCAGGGGATGGCGAGCATACAAATGAGGAGGAGGGAAATGCACCATTTAAAAACCTATAATAATATTGTTATAATTTTTATAGAAACACAAGCTGGTAACCAAAAGGAAATGGTGCCAAGCTCAAAATGCGATGTGAAGGACCACCCATGGTCCCACCAAATAGGCTAACAAGCCCTCTGGACGGACCATGTGGCGATTGTTGCAATGGACAAAAAATTGACCTGGAATTTGTGGAGGAATTCAACGCTGGAAGGATCTTGATAGTGACGGCTACAAACAGAGAAACTGAAAAAAGCATACAAGTGGTAGCAGTCTACGCTTCACTAAAGCTCCATGAATTCATATTTTTTGGGAATATTTAGCGGAGGTGCCATACAAAGCAATGACCATAATAGCAGGAGACCTGAACTGTTGGACGAATGTGAGCTGAGATATGTTCCTGACAAGAGAATGTCACAACAGTTAGGCCAATGAGATTCTGGATTACCTAGTCAAATTGGGGATGTGCCTGATTATTGACAAAGAGGACAACAACCTGGACAACTTAACGCTATGGTCATATGACTCCGATGGTTTTACACAGCCTGGATAACGTTTAGACTAAATCCTAGTGTCATCAGATCTCAAGCTGATGATGTCCAACAGCGAGGTCAGCATAAATGCCAAAAGTGACCACATGGTCATCTGCATGGATATCGATCTTGATGAACCCCTGATGAACCACAAATGGAAACTGGCATCAGCCACGCTGAGGGGTGGGGAATGGCGTTGAAAGATAGACGCTGGATTGGATCGACTGGTAGCATATCTGGACAGCTGCCTGGAGTTGGACCACTAGAACAATGGACTTGGATCAAAGCAAAACTGAAGCATGATAGCATGAAGTTTGAAAAAAGCTACCTCCTACAAGCGAACTGCCGCTGCAAAGCAGCTGAAGACTAAATTAGAAAGGCTGAGGCTCACCCGGCAGGACAGAGAAGACTGGTGGAGTGAGTATCAAACAATGCACAAAAAGTATCAGGCCATAATGATGAAGCAAGTCTTGGAGAGATGGGCCAATGCAACTTACCAATATCAGAGCCTAGTGGGGACAATGATCAAAGAGGGCCTGAAGCACCTCAAGGAAATTCATACCAAGGCTAGGATATGGGAAGTGGAGACAGCGGAAGGGGGAGTATCAACAGATTTATAAACAATCAAGCATGAGGTTGAGCAATTCTATGGTGATCTTTTCTGACAATGAGAAACAAGCGAATTGGTGACAAATACCCTTATTGACCTGGCCAAGCTAGCACTGGGGGGCTGTATGCCAGAAGATGTCGCCAAATTATCCGCTGAAATCTCTATTAATGGATTTTAAGAGGGCGCTAAAGGAGTTGGCAAGAATGAAAGCACCAGGACCCAACAACATGTGCGCAGAAATATACAGCACATTCCACAACCGCATCACGCCAGAGCTCAAGGCCCTCTTTAACCACTGTTTACAAAATGGCCTGCAAATTCCAGGGGGCCAAGAGACCTGAATTGTACTCTTGTAAAAAAGGGACTCCGACGCCAACTTCAGAACTGGCGCCCAATTGCCTTATTAAACGCCGATTATAAACTGCTTATGCGCAACTATCTAATCAGCTGATGACAACAGCCCCGCGCACGTTTCATAAAGCCCAGAACGGCTTTGTCAAAGGCCAGAGTATATGGGACAGCATTGGTTCAGTCCAAAGCGTACTCCAGGATGTGAGGGGTATTGAGCAGGGGTACCTTATGTTCCTCAACATGGAAAAAGCATATGACTGAGTAGTGTGGTCATTCCTACATGAGGTGCTAAAGGCAGTTGGTAACCCTGACACTTTTTGAGCATGGATAACAACGCTGTACTTGAGCTTGGTAACAAAGGTGATTGTTGCAGATGGTGTAACCACCGAGATACCAGTTGGGCAGGGTCTCTAACAAGGCAACCCTATGTCATCAATACTCTTTAATTTTGCATCCAACATTCTTCTGGCAGCAGTGGACGCGAAACTCCGGGGCCTAGTCTACCCTAATCAAATGCCACTGAAGATGCTAGCATTCACTGATGAAATGATATTAAGAATAAGCTCATTGACTGACCTCCAGGGCGCTGAGGAACTATTAAACCTTTACCAGATAGCTTCAAGTGTAAAAGTTAACTTGGCAAAAACCTCAGTGATGAGGTTTGGCAACCCAGATTTCAGCCTGCTGACTGACAACGCCGATCATGAACTCCCAGACAATCTGATACCTCGGGATACTATTCAACAATAAGGGACCAGCCGTACTGGTGACCAAACAGAAAGTATTGTCAAGCTTATTAATCCAAATGGCATGCTGGAAGAATGTCAGACTGAGCCTTGAGGAGAAAGTGCAGGCAATCAATGTCTTCATCTTCTCAAAAAAGTGGTATGTTAACCATGTGCTGCCAATGAGCCTGAACCTTGAATAGAGAATCAGGACAATGCTCTGAACCTTCCTGTGGTTTAAGGCAAAGGCGGAGCTAATAGCGCTGGAAGCCCTGTCGAAACTAAAGATTGAAGGAGGCATGGGCCTCTTGGAATTCAAATCTCACACATGGCAAATATGAGGGAAAGTTGTTCCTTAACCTAGCACAGATGCACATGCGTTGCCTGACCCTAGCTTTGGGCATGACCTGGGAACAAGATCAAGATCTTCAAGAGCTGTTCTCACCCCACTCATTATTTGAAGGGATGGCGCACCACCCATATATAACCTCCCAAAAGGGTACTCCGCACTACTAGCAACTATGCAATCAGGCTGTGCAACAGGGCGGATGGTCATTTGAGTGATTGGCCCGAGACAATGACCAGATTCAAAGGGACATCAAAGACCATAATTCCACAATGATTTCTGCAATGAGCTGGGATGAGCATAGCCAAATCAACAATGAATACACAATCATGTTGATTCAAACAAGGTACAAATTTGATGCTGATAGAATATGAGGATCCACTCCCAAGACTGGGACGCAATCCACACACCCATTCACAAATCCTAAACGACAGGTCTACTGAAGGCCATGACACCAACTATCCGATGAAGGAGTTGATTTTGGGCCTGTACTCCCATTTGGTAATGGCCAAACAGCACTTGGTAACCTGGTGGATCCTAAACAGGGCATTCAGATAAGGCAAGCACAGCGGGCTGGACTACTAGCACAAAGAGTGCCACATATGCGCTGAACTGGAAGCAAACAATGTCACCATTACTATGAATGCGCCGTGTTCAAAAAATACTGGTCCACAATTTGACACATCCTATCAGGTGAACAATTGCTGATGGGAATACATCCATTGCAAGATCTTTTCTTCACAAAAACCCTGAGAATGGCCCTGATCCAACTATGAGCCTTCATTTACCATTTATTGCCTATGAGTAATTCACTGTGCACTCGTTGCCAAGATTTTGAGCAATGAGCACCCCACCACAAAGATTTAGTATTTAATACCATTCAGATTATTTCCAATCATCTCCATTGGATCTCAAAATTTTCACGCCTAATCCCCAGGTGTTATAAAGCCGCATGTTTGGCTTTCCCCACTGGATCTCTCATCATACATGATGAGGCAACTAATCAACTGAAAATCAAATGACCTGTAAGACTGCCAATGCTAGAACCATGGCTAGCGATGGTGATTGCCAATCAGCAATGGTCAGAGGTGCTAGAACTCTAGAGGCCCAAACTCACAGTCTTTTTTACCCTTGGCCAAAATGCCTGTATTCTTCCCTCCCCTCTTACTTTCCCTTAAAATTTATTGTAAAAATATAATATGGAGTTTTTTTTAAAAAAGCTGGCCAGGTAAAACTGCTTTCATTCTAACGCAGATTTTGAGTTCAACACCTGTACTGGCTAGAAAAATTCTTGGTGTGGTATAATTGTCCCAAGGTCAACCCACCTCAAATATTTAAACAGACTGATAATTTTGTAAATAAAACTTTAGGCTAAATTTTGTTAATACTCAGCTTACCACAGATTTGTTTGTGGGCTTAAATTTTAACTGATAGTATTGTATTTTTTTATATTTGTAGATAGTTATCAATAAAAGAACCCTTTCAATGATTTGATGCATATATGCATCCAGAAACTGAGGGTTATGTAACTCTAAAAACGCATAAATGCGTCCAAATAAAATAAGATTTATATAGATTTATTTTAAAAATTTACTGAATATTCATAATAAGACAAGAATCAAAATGAGCTAAAAAAGAGTGTTTTTAGCTAAGAAATTTATGCCAAATTTACGGCCAAAAAAACGGATAATTTTTTTAATCAGTGAAGGAGTTAAGTAATCAAGTTATACTAAATCAATATAAAATTACCAACCATTCAGCTATACCCAGTTAAACTATTAAGTTAACTAAACCACTAAGCCACTTAGCTAAAATCATTAGATACCAAATCAACCAATTACCAACCGCTTTGTAAACCAAAACTAAATGTATCAAAACAACTAAAACAAAAAATTACTTACCAAAACCAATTAACCTATTAAATCAACTAATCACTAACTTCTTTACTAAAACTATTAAGCTTATTAATCAACCCAAAACCATCAACCACTCGCCAATACCATTTAAACTATTTAATCAACTGAATATTTAACTTCTTGGCCATAAGAATATACCAAATTCTATTAAAAACATATAAAAGTTTCACTTTTTGCATAAAATACTTTTTTACCATGAAAAATTGTAAATCTGGCTTCGAGGTGCACATGGACCACTCCTGTCCACCTATAGTCAAATTTTCAGAGCTCTACATGCAGTAGTTTTTGCTGGGCATTGTGCACACACACATACACCCTTGCTTTTATTATATAAGATATGGCTGATTATGGGACCCACTTGAGTGAATCAAGTGGGTTTTAAGGCATTGGCTTAATTGCATTTACAAGATTAATGCAATTACAATTTTTGTATAATCGATGTTTAAATGTTAATTCTTGTGATCAGCATGATAAAACTTGCTTATGGTGACCCAATTAGATAGTAACTATTATTAATGAGAGGCCTGCCAATGCCTTGATTAGGGGCGTGTCAATAATTGATTAGTATATTGTCTTTTCTTCATTTTCTTGTATTTTGTCAGCATTATGACAAAGAATTATCAGGATGGTTGTAAATCAAATATTTTTAACACTGAGGTGCTAATATTACTTCTAAAAAACTTTGAATTACAAGATTAGAAGTGCTTCTATTAGTTTGTAATGGTTTTAACAGAGTTAATTCAAAGGACAAAATTAACTTTGGGAACTTTAAAAAACATTACTATAATCCATAAAACAGCATGGCTTGAATGGGCTCATCTAGTAGATGAGTATGGCCAGAAGATGCCCTTTATGTATAATATTGGTGCCTGGCCTATAAATAAATCATCATCTTTTCATCTTATATCTGATTATTATATATAATTTTCATTTGATTCTATTTTCATATTAAGAGTGTAGACAAGTGTTAAAGGGATCTTGTCATTGTTACTCGCATCAGGAGAGTTCATAATTACAGAGGGAAAATTTACCCAGAAAAGACCAGAAGAGTCAATTAGTATAATTTAAGCTTTGTGGGCTTCAAGGAAGGTAGAAAACCCCATAAGACACTTAGCATAATCTAGAATAATTCAGCAAAACTCTTACCAATTAAAAAATTAGTTTTATATACACAAAAAGTGAGTAAAACCTAAAACTTAAAAAACCACCAGCTTTTATCTTTGCCTGCATTAGTTGAAATTTCTAAATTTTCAGGAAATTTAATCCAAAAAATGAAAGGGTCATAAAATTTTAGATAAACTGTTTAAATTTCATTATGATTACATTACTCAGCTTGATTTATTATGATTCATCAGCTTGTCCATTAGTGGATAAATTCCCTAGTGGATTTCAGTGCTATTAATTATGTATGAAAACTACCAAATGGAGTATTACCCTGAACGAATTTAGATAGTTCACTGAGGTTGATCCATCAAATCAATAATCTGGATTGCTTAATTCTCGTTGGGGATGATCCCCACCAATAAGTAAATGATCAATCTGTCAATATTAAAATTAATAAATTAATTAGCTTGTAGGAATCAGTCAGATTTAGTTGTTAATCAATTAAGGGTTTATGGGTTGCTGGCAAGTAATGCCACTGGTGGTGCAGTAACTAATCAAGTTTACCTATTCAGGATCACAACCTGCTGAGGTATAAGTAAGAGTCCAATTTACTAATCAGATTGTTGCCTAATAAGAATATCTTGATGTGAGTTGAGTGTAGACATTGAAAAACGTTCTCTTTTTAACCATAAGAGTCACACTGAGAGTTTCCAAGAGAACCTTCTAAAATTGATAAGGAAGATTATCAATTTTTGTGACTATAGAGGTTTAAAACATTGGTGCTGGCCACCATTTCCAGTTGAGGTGCAAAATAAAGAGTTGGGCGCTGAATTTTCATATTAATGCCCTTTGGTTTTCCATAATAAAGCAGATATTAAAAGTTCAAAATATTTTATAAAATTTAAACTGTTTTCTGCTTTTGTGATTAGAGCTAGAAGGACAAGAGGACACTTTACTATAATAATTCTATCTTCTTGGACTCTTCATGACAATAAGGAAGAAGAACTACTGAACCTATTCCTAGGTTAAGATTTGCTGAAGAGAAAGGATTTCTAACAGTTTTTATAAGACCTTTTAAAATTAAGAAAGCACAAGTATGGCGTTGGACCTGATACCATCTTAGCTAAAAAAGCTCAACTAGAGTAGTAGTCTTCATAATATTACTGACCCATATAATTTATTAAAAAGTTAAACAACGCACATAAAAGATACCTGTGCAGTTAAACAAGGGAGATGAAGTGAGTTACTATCCAAAAATAGTAAATAGATCCCATATTTAACAATTGGTGCTCAATTGAGTCACTATCAGTTCCCAGTTTTACATTTGGTGCTCACTACAGAGGGTAGTTAAAGCTTTACCCAATTCTAATAAGAAGATCAGTATCAACCTTGTCTTATATAAACTAATTACAAAAGCTTGGGATGGAACTAGAAACCATCAACAAGAATGCACTCAACTCCGAGGCATATGCCAAAATTATTGCATTGGAAGAACAGGTGATGAAGGCCAAGGAAGAGCTGAACAAGTTAAGAAAATTAACAATGACCTCTGTGAAAAACTCAACCCCTTAAAGCGCAAGTAGGGTGAACTAATCAAAGGCTTATTGTTTCAGAAGGCAAACAAGAAACATATTATTAATGCATATGCCATATTACTTAAGATGTACCATAAATGTCAAAATGCATAGAAGAGCTGGAGAATTACCAATGTGATTGCGCACAAGTAGAGGCAGAAGAAGCCGAAAATAAATTGAACAAAACTCCAGTTGGGAAGATTCTGCCACTAAGCAATATGCCTAGATATGAGCAATCTTGGAAAAGATGCCCAAAGTAACTCTTATGGTCTTTTGAGAAGTCAGACAGAAATCCTCTGCCAGTAGAACCACAAATGAATTTTGGAGCACACTAAATTACCTATGCACCATCAGGATAACGCCCCTGTGTTTTTCTGATTATTTGAGATGACAAAGTTCCTATCAAGTAGCTGCAAAAGGCCTTTAATATCATAAACTGCCTGAACACCGATTTCAGAATTTGGTGTTATACCATCTAGATGGTGATAAATTGGTCTTACAATGAGACCAAGGAAGCCATTGTGATAGAAGTCATCATAATATGGAGAAAATCAAGAATTGAGCCATGGGTAGTACCGGGGATAATTATGCTGAGATTTGGAGAAATATGTGTGCTACTGACTAATATGGGGGAGAAACCAATAAAGATAGCAATAAAATCGAGTCATCGCATTTTTCACCTTATCCTGATAGCAGAGATCAGTAGATTCCATGATTTGGAATGTAAACTGAGATGTGATTACCAGTGGAAACTGTGAAAGTGTCAACGCTTTAGTGGATTAAGAGAAATTGGATGGTTTCACTAGACACAAGCATGAAGAGGTATCCAATAATTTGATAAAGTTCAATATAATGGCCAAGATGAGCATGACCTTGGATGTATGAAGTATGTAACCCATATGGTTGACACTGGAAAATAATCGCCAAAGAGATTGATCTGTCAGAAGGTCTAGAGTTGCTAAAGCTTTGTTAAGTGAAGAAATCAGCAGAATAGTAGAGCATGGGAGAGTCCAACATTATTGTAAAAAAGATGGATAGTTCAAATAGAGTAATTATTAATTATCAGCAATAGAACAAAATCACTAAAAAGATTTTTACCCAATGCTGAGGATTGATGGCACGCTCAATCACCTATGGAAATTCATATACTTTTTATTGATGGACTTCATTTTGGGATGTTGGAAAATTGATTTGACAAAGGAGGATAAAGAAAAATATGTGATGATTACTGCAAAGGAACTTTACTAGCCTAATCAAATGCCCCATGGATTATGTAACATGCCGGTGACATTCCAAAGAGCAAAAGACTCTATACACAGTAATTTGAAGCTATCCTGCTTTTAGTATATCTGGATGATATTAACGTATTTGGGAAGACCTTTACAGACCATTTGGAGCACTTAGAACAAGTGTTCAATCGCTTGGCGATGGTAAACTTAAAGATCAAGCCAAGAGATTGTCACTTTCTTCACAAAAAGCTTGAGTATTTGGGGTTAGTTATAAAAACCAGCAGGCTGCAACCCCAGAAGTTAATATTATGTCAGTTGAACGGATGTCAATACTAAAGAGCGTTTAAGATAATTAGAGTATTTCTTGGGATGGTTGTCTACTATTACTGATTCAAAAGGATTTTTCTAAAATTGCAGAGCCTTTATTCCACTTATTGAAGTATCCAAAAAATTATTTGTGTAAAACAAAGAATCCTAAGAGTCGTTTAATGAATTTTTCAATAGCTGATGATCAATTACTTCTAAAGTACCCAAATTTTGATTGGGAATTTATTATCTAAACTTATGCTTTATTGATAGCGATTGAAGACATTTTGAGTCAAGTGGATGAAGACAGAAAAGAACATCTTATGGCCTATTTGAGCAGAACATAAGCCAGGGAGAGAAATTATACCATGGCAGAGCACATATGCCTTATAGTTATCTATACATGCAAGAAACTCAAAGTATATATCCATGGAACACACTTTAAAGTGGTGACAACCACTCATCTTTAAGCTGGCTTAATAACCTGAGGGAAGCATATAAGCATTGTCCTGATGGGCTTGAAATTAAAAGCTAAAAATTTTTAAGAGAAAACACTGGACTGGAGCAGTGAACAAAACGCTGACAGAATTTCATGACTGCCTTATTTCAAATTGTCTAAATTAATACAAAAAAGCTATTCCAGGGGATTATTGATGGCAGTATCAGGAATGAACCCTGAGAAATCAAGGTGCAGTAAGTAGAGAAATGGAAAACAATAAGATGTGAAAATGGACAATTATAGAAAATGGTTAATGGAAAATGTTTCTTATTCCCAAAGCTGTCAGAACGTAAGTGTAAATTATCCAAGCCGCACATAAAGTTGTCAGCCATAGTGCCTAAGAAAAACCATGGACTATTTTCACCGGTACTATAACTTGGAACTCGCTCAACTATGATGTTAACAACTACCTGGCCTGTTGTGTGGAATGTCAACTCCACAAGCCTCATAAGAATATAACAGGATACAGGATTGTAAATTCCTGGATTTGCGGGGCACATGGTTTCAATAGAAGTGATAAGACCCCTGAGTATCAGTACATGAGGCGTGAAATACATCAATGTGGCAATAGACCAGCTAACTAAATAGGTAGGAACCAGAACCTTATGTAAAGTGGGTGCATTGAGCAAAGCAAATTTTATTTTTGGACAAAGTGGTATACCAGCATGGATGCCTGCAAGTTATCTTAAGTGACAATGGGCAGATTTCACCCCCTATGAGATTCCAAGGCTAGGTAGCTTGGTGGGAATTCGATAAGTGGTATATATCTCATATTGGCCAAAAACATATGGAATGGTGGATCAAGTTAATAGGTCGCTAGTCTTAATACTGAGAAAATTGGGTCATAGGAAAAACTTCTACTTGGGGAACTTACCTAAGTTCAGCTACTTTTACCTTTACTATTAGCAATTTATCAACAGGAAAAACGCCATTTAAACAACTATAAAGACAAAGGGTATCATTACAACTTATTTTATATTATGTCATAGAGCCAGCAGCGTAGATGAGACCAATCAATACCTGAAACAACTGTCAATTATAATTATTTTACTACACTCACAGGCATTGATACCACCTTAAAGAAAAGGATTAAAGTGAAGATGTCGGGTGACAAGGACTGACTAGCAATACAAGAATACCATTTATGGGATATGGTAGCCTATTGTGACATCCATAAATTTGAAATTAGAATATTAGCTAAATTCCTTGTGGTCAGGTCCGTTTGAGGTGATTTCAAGTTGGAAACTCATGTCTACATTATTAAAACATCGTGGATGATCATATAGTGAATTGGGCCCATACAAAATATCTCAAGTATTTGATCTAAGAGAGTAATAAGTGCAATGTTCCCAAAGAGCACTGAACCTAGAAAAATAGGTCAAGTCCTGGTGTTGGTCAAGGCATAGGATGAGACCATCAAACCATGAAAGGTGGTCATGATTTAAAAATAGACCTCTGAACCACAATAGCTGGTTAATCGCGAAAAAATGAATTTCTGAAACTGGAGTAGAGGAAATGACTAGATGGATCTCTGAACCTACTATATGTTAAGTCCCTTTAAAATAAGAGTAAAAAATAATTTAATGAAAATATTAAATAATACAAGATAGAAAGCATAAATATAATATATACAGTAAAAAAGCTAAAATATTAAGTTTTATTTTTATTTGTCATCAAAAAAGTATCTGGTCATGTCACCTTATGTTATCAATAGGACCGACTTTGGTTGAAACTAGGTCCTCCATAGTAGTCCTGAAGAGCTGAAAGAAGAAAAGAAAATCAGTAGAAGTAGAATAAGTTGAAACTGGATTTATCAGGAGTAGTCCCTGGGAAAAGATCCGCTCTGATTGAATTTGGAGAGCCCAGCTTGGGGGATACAGGGAACAAGGAATTGGATGAGCCACCCAAGAAGATCCTTTAAATGACAAGGTCATATAACCCCTTACCTGGGGAAACAAACTTTTTAGACCTTTTATTGGCAAGAACAACCAAACTAGACTGGCATGGCATGTAGCTGTGGGAACCACGCTCTGTGGAAACATCAGTAAGGAGGAAATGGGATGGGAACATGCAAATAAGAGGAATTAATGATAGATGCATAGTGCAAGGTAAGGAGATGAAACCAGAAAAATCCATTTTCTACCCTGGTGACAGACACAATCATAATCAAACAACATATACCCCCTGAAATTCTTCATTTCTGGATAATCTAATCAAGCGGAGGAATGTGTTAGGAATTCAATATGCCCACATTACCCAGCTTGAATAATTATGATTCATCAGCTTGTTCACTAGGGGATTTATCCTGCTAGCGGATGTTGGAGTTAATGATTATGTACAGTAACTATTGTTCAGAGTGCTATCCTGAATGGCTCTTAGGTATTTTGCTAGAGTTGATCCATCTTATCAATGAGCTAAATTGCTTCTCCCTCATCTGGGATGATCTCTGACAATGCACAAGTGATTAGATTGTCTCTTTTTACTTTTGATAACTTAATTAGCTTGTAGGAGTCAATTAGGTTTAGTTGTTAAGTAACTAAGGGTTTATTCTTTGCTGGCAAGTAATGCCGCTGATGGTGCAGCAACTTTTTTTATAACTTTTCATGATTGCAGTCTGCTGGCTATGGGTGAGTGTCACATTACCTAAGCAGGTTGTTACTTAATAAGGGTAAATTGATTTTTTTGAGTGAAAGTGTTTGGACACGTTCTTTGTTTCAACTCAGAAGAGTCACACTGAGAGTTGACAAGAGAATAAGCTTTTAATTGTTAAGAAAGATTATTGTTTTGTGTAACCTGGAGTTTAGTTCATTGTTGACTTCCGTTTCCAATTGGGGTGCCAACCAAAATGTTGGGCGCTGAATTCTTTAAAAAAACCCCTAATTTTTAGATTTAAAGCAGACTAAAAAAGTTAAATATATAATCTATAATTTAGACTGTTTTTGCTCTTGTGATTAAAGTTTGGAAGAGCAAGTGGATCTTTTTTTATATCATTGCTATCTTCATGGAATCTTCATAAAGAGAATTAAGAACCAATAAACTAATACTAGGTTAAGTTTTACTAAATTGGAAAAAATTACCTACAGATTTTTTAATGTATCATTCAAGTTTAAGACAAGCATAAGGTTAGTTGGACCTAATAACCTTTTTGGCTAAAAAGAAGCTCAACTAAAGTACTAGCCTACGTACTATTACTTCAAATTTATTGTAAACAAGATGAACAAAGCACATATAAGGAACCTTGGCAATTAAACAAAGGAGATGAAGCGAGTTTTTATCCAAAGATAGTAAATGAATCCCAGATTTAACTGGCGCTTAATTAAAGTCTATACCCATTTCCAATTAACATGAGCCTTGTGAGCTTCCAAACGGTCAACTTACATAGAACACTAACCAATTTTAGACTTTCAACTAAACTTCTGCCAAATTAATAAGCAGAATATAGTATTCAAGTTAGAAATCCTTAAATTTAAAAAGTGGTGCTCAGTCAAACTTGGGTACACTCCCTGATATGGACCCACAGATTCAGTTACAGGAAGCTTCTACCAGTTATGATTGTGACGACAAGATGGATACTAGTGACAAGAAATCACTGGATAATTTAATACACACCACGGCTCAAATGAGTGTATATTTTGCTCTCTGGATCTTATCACGGCGGGGGAGGACACGTAGCAGCATCAGGTCTAATCAAGATTACATCTGAGAGCATAAAGAACAAGATAGAAAATCTATCCCATGGATTTAAGCTCAGTACATCACAAATTGATTCCTCTTTCAGCCTGTTCTACTATCTCAAGGATCATGCACTCAAGAAGGATATGTGCATGAGATATCATGAGGAAATCATGTCAGCTCTTGCCATACGTCTTGTATACAGCATAGAAACCTTATTCCAGGTTTACTTTATTTATTTCTCAATGAAGCATATCCAGAGAAATATTACCAGACAAAATATGGAACGTATGGAGATATACCATGTACAAGAATAAGAATGATCTTCCCAAATTTGATCTACTGAATAATTTTGTTTCAGTTATTAAAGTACAGAAGGTAATTGTAGCTAATGCAGAACATGCCAACAATGCTCATATAAGATTAAACACACTTTAGGAACAACTAAATGTAGGAGTCCAACGATAGCCTCAGAAGCTTTTGCTCACAATGAGCTGTCACATAAATGGGAACAAAAAATGAATAACGCACTGTCAAAAGCTGGAAAATAATTCTAATTCTCTATTATCCCAGAAAGAACAACTTACCACCAGACTTATCCTTCCCAAAGAGAACACATTGCATAAAATTTTCAAGACCGTTTATTTTGAGGATTATGTTCAAATATAGTTAGGAGTTTTAATATATAGTTTAATCCTTTCTTCATTACCAGCAGGCCCAAATAATGTTGAGGAGGATGTTCAGATCAAAGATGAGCTCACAAAAATATGGACATTTGTGACAAGATTGTATGCAATAAATGCTAAAAATTATCAGGAGATTTGGGCTCTCAGAATTAATTTAGCTACAACAGATTTTTGAGTAGACAGTTTTGCTAAAGTTATCAAATGCATAACATCAAATAAAGTTTTATCTAAAAAGAGACATGAAAACCTTAAAAAAACTGTTGAATCCTCAATTTAGAAGATTTTCCTTTGTTTGCCCAACCTTAATGTTGAAGATATTGAAAAGATCTTTGTCCATTTAGCCAAAAAATCGACTTGGAAAAAAATTAAGACCTGAACACAAGTATCAGAATCTGCAGTTTGGAGCAATATCATGAAAATGAGTTATTGGGGATTAATACCAATGCAGAAACTGACATATTAAACATCCCCATTCCTAAAGTTCTGGCATCAATTCTGACTCCAGATACTCCAGATGAGGAAGAAAACTAATTTTGATTGATGATTCACCAAGACGCACAAGTAATAGAAGAACAACAACTTATTCCCTATTAATGTAAAATATCTTCTAAACCTCTAAACTTAATAAAGTTTAATAGCATGGGAATTTTCACTACTTTATCAAGTTATTTGAAATAATAATGCAAGGAGCTTCAGACCATTCAAAAGCTTTCCTATTATTAAACTCGCTAGATGCCCACAGCTATATGCTCATAATGAACTAATTGGATGACTAATGGTCCTATATAGATGCCAATAACGCAGTGATGTAACAATTTGTGGGTCTGGAAAATTATTAACAAAAAAAACTGAGCTTTTGAATATCAAACTTAACCAGAACAAGACTATTGATTTTGCCAACAGATTTTTCCATGAGATGTATGTCATACTCAGGTGTAATGCAATGACTGGGTTTGACGCTAAAATTACAATAAAGAATGCAGTCAAGCCCTATCATGAATGTCATCATGTCATGATACCAGCATTAAATAAGAAAGGAATACTAAAGAGCTTACCAATTACTTGAAAAGTGTTTGAGCAGCTATAATTCACCTTATTGGACCATTGATCAGCAGAAAATTTAGCTCTTTGGACCCAAAAAGTAACAATATATTCTATCAATGGAGAAATTCCTTCTGCCATTTCCATTGTGAACCCACCTTTCAAATTCCACATGCACTGTGATCAGATCTGCACCTGATCACCCTTTTTGGGTGCACGTCAAAAATGGCTGCACCATTTGCCCCTTGTTCTTCAAATTAGATCATTTGAAGCGAAAGTGCTCCATGGCTTCCACCTCTGCTACTTCCGCCACTCTTCCTTCCATCATTAGGCCAGCTGCCGCCTCAAAAAATTTTTCAAGTGTAGAGAATTTATCCCACCACCAACCTCAGCTAATATGGTGCTGCTTCCAAAGCAGCATCCAATCAAAATTTAAAAAGTTTTTTAAATACGTTGATATTATAGAATCCTGAGCAAATGGCTGTGACAGTTTCAGATGAGCTTCCATGGTCAATTATTCACAGCCAATCAGGTCCCGCTATTGCACTGACTCCAGTGGCTGACCCAGCATTAGCCAAGTAAAATCATTTGAGTTCCTCAAATGGCTTGACAACGTTGACCAACCATTTTCTGTCAAGATGGATTTTACTTTAGAGGAATTTTTGTGAATCCTCCTAATTTGTGTCCCTAATGTTTTAGATCTAAAAACGGTTTCCATAATTATAAAAATATAGATAAGTTGGCTTTAGAAACAGCAGCTGCTATGGCCAACACCATCCTCTGCTAGCATCTCCATTGGGCGATGAAGACCCTTGTTGAGGGTATTCCCATCCCACACTTTCATCATGAGTTTGACAAAGATGTTAGATATAAAATTGAAGAGCTTGCATTTGGTGCAAGCTGCGCATGCATTGATGTGGCAAAAACTTTGATGTTTTATCACAACTAACCTCAACCTGGCAATTCATCAATGCATTTACGTGTGTGCCCTGTTAGTATTTTGCTGAGCGTCAACATGCTCAATACGTTGAGGCGATGGTTACCGCCAGCCTCATTAACAAAGAAGCCCCCCATCTTTACCTCCTCTTTCCACATGTCGCTGATGCTCCAACCCATGTTGTCTGATATGGTCTTTCAATTGAAGCGGGAACCAGAAAAAAATTCCCCAACGCCATTTCCCATCTGATATGGCTTTCCTAGGATGATAGCTAAGGTGCCATACTGGAATTTTTTATCTATGATAATCCCTTTTTTGGCTTAATTGTAAATAAAGATGCGTGGCGGCCCCCCTTTTAGTGCTATCCACTGGTAATAAAAATTTTAGGAACGGTTCATTCAATTTAAACAGACAGATGCCTCCTATAATTTGAGATGCAAAATTATATATCTATGTATAAGCCATCCACAGGGACACTATGTTAATGATATAATGATGAAGTTCCTCGTTATGGACTCCTAGTAATTGTATGAAATGATAGAGCGTAGGGTGTACAAGTCAAATGATATAGCAAGATAAATTTTTATGTGATTTATAAACTTCTTGGAGAGAACTGACCTCATACAGAACATGTTATATCATTTCACAGTTGATGCCTTTTTGTGTTGCCTCTTTCTCCTGGCTAAAAAATTTTCATGAAGTTATTCTTTAATTGACTTGTTGGAAAGCTAAGTAAAATGACGAGAATTAAGAAGCTAATAAGATTTTCTGGAGCTTAGTTTATATGTGATGAGGGGTGGACTTACCATTTGGCCATCTTATTCACCATTTTTGTTGTGCATCCAGCGGGTAGCACTATAATTTGGGTTATCTTCCATGGTGTGGTTAATTAGTCTAAGCTATCCTTAAGCGTTGGATGAACTCCTTGTAGTAAGCATCAGTCTGTGGGTCTTCTATTTTAAGCTAAATGGTACTATGTCCATGAAACCAGCAGTCAATACTTGAGGCTAACTAAGTTTCATGACAAGCATTTTATTTTAAACTGGTGTCAAGTCACCGCTTGAGTCCCTTCAGCTATATTATCTGTTCTTTGGGTAATTAAAGCAAAATAAACTTATTGAAGTCAAGTACCAAAATGAGATATAAAGGAATGACGTAACTTTATTTTGTATAAACCAGGAGTTTTTATATGTCGCAATTGACAATATAAACCCCCAAAAAAAGGATTAATAAAAATAATATATAGGGAAAACTGGAATTAAGGCTCTTGTTATGTTATTCATTATAGATGTTGTAATGACTTTTGTCATAATATGATAGAGCATAAATGGGGAGAAAATACCCAAGTTGGATGAGACTGTGTGTTATTTAGGTTTATCATTTGTCAGCTTCTGTTTTCACACTCTTTTTCAGGTTTTTCTTTATTTGTTGCCTTGAGTTCACTAAAAGTAGTTGTCACCTGACCTTCAGATGATCCATCATTTTAATAAGGCAAGAATTATCCTAGGTATCCTATGCTTGACTTTGTTTGTCAGAGTATTACTGGAGTTGGTTTGATCTGTGCTGACTATCAATATCTTCAGGTAAATTATTGAGATATTGCTTTTAACCCACTTCTTGGGTCTAGATGTTGATTTAAGTGAGGGAGTCAAATGGGCAATATTAATCCCATCATGTCTGATAGCAGGATATCTAACATGCAATATTTCACTACTTGTAAGGGTTAATCCTATTGTTCCATTGTAACTCTTATGCCAGAATAAAATACTCTTTATAAGGGTTTTATTGTTATTGTGACCATCTGCTAGTGTCTCAATTGCGGTCAGCTGACTTTAACTTTAATGGAAATACACTGAGCTCTAGTGATTATCTCTTTTATTCTAATTTAGATAATTACTCCTCTAGTATACCACCTTTAAGTTATGCTTATAAGCTAAAAAATGATCCAGTGGTAACGCTAACAAAAGACATAGCTTGGCGTGATTATAACGAGAATATTTTTTATATAATTGATGTAGAAATCTACAGCAAAGAAGATGTACAATGGTAACTTTTAACCCTTGTCAGTATTAATGCAACATTGTGCTTCTTTTTATCTTAGATAAAATTTCTCTTGCTAAAAAATATTTTTAGCTAGTTTTCAAGGTCACTGCCATCTAGCAGCACTTGTAGTCTTAAGTGAAGTACCTTGTGCACAAAATAGGCGAACTAGTGCTGATTTAGGGTCATTAATCACTTTTTTCCATCAATTCCCTTACTTTATAATTATATAAAAAAACCTAACGCAACCAAAACATAATATTAATGGGTCTTATTATCATTAATTAATAGTCCCTATATCGTGGTATCTAATTAAATTTTTTGGTAGAAATGCCTTTAGGCTAGGCTTAAATTTCCCTGATTTTATTTATATTATGCATTAATCCTAAAATTTCAATTACTGCTCAATTAGAAATATTTAGGCAAAATGAGTTTTAAGAGTGAAAGATAATTTATGAATGGTCTGTCATTTTAAAAGAGAATCTTGTTCTGACATGGTTCCCAATAAGTCTACTGATAAGACGTCTCATAGCAAGACACTTGGCCACTGACAGTATAATATAATACAGCATGCCTTCTAGCCTTTCTTTCAATTAAAAATTAAGAATCTATAATAAAATTATTCTCAAGATTTTTGATTCACTGTATTTAAACAGTAATAATTTTAACTGTGTGATTAACAACGTGTGCATAAAAACTGACGCCCCTGCACAGTTTTTAGCGACAAATGAACAAGATAAGATATAAAAAAGTATAAATGCTTAAGATTATGTCTCTCTATATATGAAAAAAACTGTTAACTGCAGAAACTTATTTTGATTACGCTATTTACTAGATTTTTTAATACAAGTGTGACACAAACTTAAAAGGAGCATTGTGTTTTTATTTGTGGGGTCTATGTAAAACCAAGAACATAAAAAATTTCAAAATTTTGCCTTAGAAAAAAAAAGCCTAAGCAGTCATATCAGATTAAAAGGGTGAACGAGGGATATCCATCCACTGAAGACTTGAGGGCATGCGTGAAAGCAGACAGTTAAATTCAGGGTGTCTACAGTATGAGTTTAAATATATATTATGGTATATTAAATCATCAATGATCTCTGCTATGGTCAGGTTATTGAAGTAATAGTTTATTTGAGTCTGCTTGTTGAGAGTTCTGTCAAACAAGAAAATGCCTTTTGTGTTGGTGTGTCTGGGGTTAATGGGGCTAAACAATAATGTTTTGTGGCTCAGCACATGAGTAGAACATGGAAGATGCAAGCTCTTTTTTGATCTCTAACTTTATCAGATAAAGTTGGATAAGGGCTGAATAGGCTATACCATTGACTAGAGTCTCCAAAAAACCTTGTGAAAGTCTTGGATGAATTATGTGTTGGTAAAGGTAACAGCCACTTTGATGGTGAGCTGATAGGGATCTTGTGCATTCAAAACCTTTTTGAGGGTAGAAGCGGTGCAGAGGAGCAGGATTGTAAGGTGATTTAAGAATTTGACCCAATTAATTTGGGTTCAAAGGCATAGGGTTGCAATCCTCATCCATCCATTTAAGAGATTAAAAGGATTGGATATGGAAAAAAGTGCCAGAAATGCGAGCTCATTTAATGAGAGTTAAGCAGTTGCCTAAAACTCACTGACTATGTTAAATTGACTGGGGATTGAGCTGCAATTTGAACCTGCGCAGTTTAAGTTGGGACTTTATCACTGTTGCGGCTGAAACTTTGACTGCGGCATTTGAGGGAGGGAGAGGGAGGGAGAATGAAGCCTTATTCTAAAATTATGCTGAAGCGATGGTGAGAGGGGTTCTGAGAGAGGAGGGCTGGAGGCCATTATAGTTGTGAGGGAAGGGTATTCAAACCTCATATGGACAATATGAAGCACAAGAGGAAGGCTGAGAGGCCATTCAAAAAAATGGCTCAGAATGGGTGGCCTGGGGTAGAGGGGATCTGGTGGGGGAAACGAATTTAAAGATTTGTTTCCCAGTGTATGTGGTGGATTGTTGCAAAGGCGTGAGGCCCTTCAAGGAGTATATCCCGTTTGTGAACCATAAAATGTAAGATGTGGTCTGTACCAGAAGAAGCCAAACACTCAAGTAGCTGGTGGTAGAGCTTCTTAGGGGAGAGATGGTTGGGTAGGCCTGCAAGCTGATTCACTAGAGTGACAACCACCAGAAGCTAAATGTGAGTAGTAATGTGGGGTGTTATTTTAAATGAGTTACATAGTTGGTGCGACCATGGCATGGCCCTCAGTAGAAAAATCAAGTTCAGAGTTCCCTTGAATAAACAATTAACAATAAAAATTACAGTTTTAAAACCCACCTGATTCATCTTGAGGATGGCATTACTCATAGTAAAGAAGAGCTTCACATGCTTGACCTAAAGGTAAAAGATCAGGTTCCTTAGGGTAGCACTAAGTGTCAAAGTTAGACATTTTTCCTGATGTAAAACGCCCCAATATAACAAAAGTCTGATAAGCCCTTGGAGTCAAGTCCAGAACCCTTGTGGGATACATATGACTTGCGAGGGTCATTGACCACAAAATGAGTTCTGGTTTTGCCAGTCAGGGATGAGGGAAAAGGCACTCCAGAGGCACAAAATCTGGCAAAAAGTGACCCAAAATCTGGAAAATAAGTCAATACAAGGTTACAGAATTCAGCTGAATTAGTAAAAAATCAATTTCGCTAATATTAGAATATTTTTACAGATCAGATTGGGTTTCATTATGTCAGAAAATCAACCAGATAAATTTCTCCAATGATTGATCAATTTTTAGATGAAATAAACCAATCTTGGTAGAATGGCTTATCAACTGAATTTTGTATGTTTTAATGATTGCATAATGAGTTGCTCCACAAATTGGGTTTTTGCAAATCTGTATTCCGCTGAGTTGTGATGTTAGGATTAAGTTTGGCCAAATGATGGAACCCAATTAGTATACAGAACACCAGCAGTTAGTAGCCAAAGATGATCTATTTATATTAATTAAGTAATGTTGATGGAAATTAACAATTTTGAGTTTGCAGCGGATGAGGTTGTTTCCAGCACCTAATATAAAATAAATTTAACTGTTACCTGGTGTTATAAAATCTGTGGTATTTGAGAGATATACCAAAGGGTTTTTGGCACAGGGTTCAACCCACTGAGCAATCAGGGCCAATGATATGATGATTGTTGCCCTCAAAACAACCAAATAAAATTTTTCAAATAAATATGGAGCACTTGCTCCCACAACCTCTTTTATTTTATCATAATTTATACTGAAGATTATTACTACTCCGCTTACTCTAAACTTACTTATTAACAACCTTTCTTGATCATCCCGTCTTGCCTATATTGTAGAGGCTTCAGATGCTTTGGCTTCTATAGTTTAGTAATCTAATTCGCCATATCTCATTGGCTCCATCAATTCTTTATTTGTTGATTTCACAATCACCTAATTTGAGGCGATTTCCCAATAACTCAATATTGCCTCATCTTGAGGCGCTCAAAAAATTATTACTTGTATTAAAATCAGCGAATCCTACCCATTATGCTATAATGACTTAGGGCTTTTCGTCCAGTCATATCAGAATCACAACATTACCCCCCCTTGACTGGATGATAAGGCTCCTAAAGCTTATATGCCCGGAGGAAGTTCGCATGAACCCTGTTGATGATATGACTGCTAGCAGGGTCCTTGTAAGTATATGCATCCACCCCAGTCTTCTCAATAACTTTGAATGGCCCAATCCAGATACTGGCCAACTTGTGTTTCTATCCAAATCTGTGTTGATTGTGAAATAGGATCATGTGATCATCTTTGAACTGTGTTAGCCTGCTACGTTATACCTGATCAGCATCTTGAGTCTTAATCTTCTTGGCTAAACTGAACTTGTATGCTTTAGTTTGCAATTTGATTAATGTATCAGCTAGAGTCATCAAATATTTGTGAGGATCCATTCTGCCAGAATCTTTTACACAGGAGTATAACGGCGCTGGAAGAGTAGGGTGTTGGCTTTAAGTAATTGAAAGGGCTCTTCCCCATGGCCAAATGATAACTAATATTATAAGCAAAGACAGCGGTGGACAAAAGGGAGCTCCAATCTGAGGGTCAATCCACTACTAATTTATGGATTATGTCTACTAAAGTTCCATTGACTCACTCCACCATTCCATTCAATTCGGGGTGGTATGGGTTTGTAAAAACCCTCAGATGGCCATTAGCTCATTAAGCTATAAAAGAATGTGGGAAGTAAAGTTAGTTCCGCTATCAGTAAGGATAAACTGGGGACAACCGTGTCGCTGAATTATACACTCCATAACAAATTTGACCACTATTAATGCCCCCAAGTCGCATATTGGTCACGCCTCAACCCACCTGGTCAAGTGGTCAATTGCTACCAGGATGTATTTGGACCAGTTTGCCCCTGTTGGCAAGGGACCCACAACATCAATCAAAATGGTGTTAGGTGAAGTGCGGCTTCACTAACTGTTATGAAGTCTTCTGGCGGAATGGCTTTTCCAGTTGGCATTGGTGACAAGAGGAGATAGTATCAAGTTCATCAAAATTCATGCTTTCCCTGTAATAAAGAGCCACAATAATTCCATGGTCTTCCATACTCCACCATGTCCAACTGCTTGGTGTGCGCTCATAATCATAGTTGGGCGGGCAGAAGGTCTTGGGATATCTACAGTAGTGTCTCCTATCCGTTTATACAATTCCCCATTTTTCTGGAACGTATTGCCCTTATCACACCCAATACCTTGATGACTGGGGGTGGTTCATCATTGTACTTTCACTAAGCATCTTATAAAACATGGTATTAATCAGATCTGACATAACTGCAATTGTGGGTAATCTCAATAAACAATCAGCTTTCTGGTGTTTTGCTCCAGGTTTATGAATAATTTTAAAAATTGTATGTCTACAATTTAAGAGCCCATTGGGCCAAACACCCCTCCTGTACTTTAAGACTTTGTAATCAGTGTAGCGAGGCATAATCTGTTACAACTTTGAATTTCACCCCAGGAAAATAGACCCAGAATTTTTTATAGGCGTAGATCACCGCTAAGCACTCCCACTCATTCACATTATAATTGCGCTCATGGCTGTTCAATCTATGACTGCAATATGCTAAAGGGTGATCTCCTTCCTCATCTTTTTGGGATAGGATTCCCCTCACGGCGAAAAGGGACACATCCATCTGAATGATGAACTCTTTTTCAAAATTAGGATAGCGTAACACCAGTGCGCTGATAAGTGCCATTTGAAGCATATCAAAAGCATGTTGCTGCCATTCCGTCCTTTAAAAAAAGGTGTCCTTACTTAATAACTCAAACATTTGGCCCCCAATACAGCTGAAGTTAAGGATGAAGCGCTGTTAATAGCTGACCATTCCCAAGAATACATATATATCCCACTTGCTAATTGGCTGAGCCATTGTTTGAATATCTTCCACCTTAGCTGGTTGAGGTCTCATCCTGTGGCATTAACCAAAAACCCTAGGCACTCCAGCTGGTTCATAAAGAAATGAATTTCCAAGGTTTGATCTTGATGTTGGCCTCAGCGAGCTGGCGGAATACTGCTTCTAAATGGTCAAGGTGTTCAGATAAGGTAGGGGAGAAAACATTGATGTCATCAAGGTATATAAGGAAGAACAACAGCTTTAGATCCCCAAGAATAGTTTCCAGTCCGTTGAAATGTACCCAGGGCATTACACAGCTCTTTGTGGCATCCAGGTTGGTTGGAAAAGACCTTTAGATGTGATTACAGCGCACTTCTCCTGCTTCGCCGGTGGCAACTTGATTTGCCAATAGCCCAAGATCAGGTCCATAGATGAGAAGAAACGGGCTCCCCTAAGCTTATCTAAAACATTGTTAATCCGCGGTAGGGTATATGAGTCCTTTTTGGTAATGCTGTTGAGCTTCTGGTAGTCAACTACTACACGGTTAGTACCATCCTTCTTTTTTAAATAAGAACAGGAGAAGCCCAAAGACTCTTCGATGGTTCAAGCATCCCTTGTGCTAATAGCTTGTCAATTTCCTTGTTTATTACTCCTTCTGTCACCCTTGATCAGTGGATCAGCCTTTTACCTGATGGGAAGATGGTCTCCATTGCTCAGCCTTTGAACCACCCCCTGCGCGCATCCTAAATCGTGGTCATTGGCAGCAAAAATCTCTTTATATTTTTTGAAATAAAGCGATTGCCCTATCCTTATGTGGTTCCAACAGCTCCATTAATTTGTCATGCGATACAACTGCCATTACATAGAGCTGTGGTTTGAAAGACAGACCAAATTCCTCTAGTGGCTAAAGTCATGAACCAAAATAACCTCCTCAATGGGGATTAAGTTTAAGTATGCCACTATTTGGTGATGGTGGATTTGCAGTGATACCATTTGTAAATTTGCAAGCAAAACTTCGACCTCCCCCTGCCCTGGTAATATAATGCTTGGGGCCATGTGGGACTCAAACCATGATTGCTGATATGGCCGAATAACCTCCCCATAGAGTCCATCTGGGATTTCTAATCACCAAGTCAGTGTATAGTATAATTTGATGCCAAGATGGAATAGATATAGGTCCAGCAGCTCTGAGCGGCAGCCCTTGATATTCATAAATCTTTTGGAGAAGGGCCCGGGTTTTGCCCTTTAACCAATGGTAGCGCATTGGGATTACTCTGTCGCTATAAGCTAGATTGATATTTCCCATATGCACTGGATCATTTTGCACTCCGCAGAGGTGAAGTGAATTGGGATTCGCTGATCCAATATTTCAATAGTCTCATCCGTCTATCAATTACAGTCCCATAGTGTCACAAGAAGGCAGTTCCAATTAACAGAATTTAATTGCTATTTGAAAACACTATAGCTTGAGCTACCACAACAATAGAACCAAACCTCAGTGGAAGCGCACTGTATGCTTTCAGAAACTGTATTTTCCACTCCAGCAGTACCGTATGCCATCCAAGTGTTCCACATCCTGTTTTAATGACAACCTGGCCAATAAAATGGTGGAGACTATATTGATGAGGGCACCAGTATCTATGATGGCACGGACTCAGGTCTTAGCTACAACCAGGTCACAGCTAGTACATTTGAAGTAAGATGCATCTCAACTGTTTATAACATGGACATCTAAGAAATTTCTATGTCCAAGAAACCAGCAATACCTTCACCAATTCTGTGGTATTTTTTTATAATAGTTTTGACTGGAAGAGCAATGCTTACTGCTTGCAAGAAAGGTGCATCTGAGAAGGAGTCTAACTTTTCAGGGGTATTTGATTGAACATTTGGCAAGAATACGGCTCAACCTGCATCTGGGACCCCTTTTCTGCCTTAGCCACAGACTGCACTTGTGTCAAAACATTCACCCTTCCAACCAGCTGCTTATATAAAACTGATTCATTGTGCAAGGGAACTTCCGCTGAATATTCTAATTTGGGTTCAGGTGGGACGTCTGGTATAGCGGAGATATAGAGTCCCTTCTCTATTCCGCTCTGAATTTTCCCTTACTGTACTGTTCTGGCTGTACACAAGAAACCAGTTGATTAGGGCACCATCGTGCTGGATGCCCCTGTTGACTGCATATGAGACAGCTGACTCCATAGTGCTCACACCCCTGATTAATATGAAACAAGCCACGTTGAGAGTTGGTTTGGAAGTGGTCAGCAAAAACAGAGTTAGGGTGATAGTTGGGCCGTGGAGAGATAAGCAGGTATTGGATGGGTTTATCTTCTGAGGGTAACTTGGTGGAATGCGAACTGGACTAGCAGAGTCCCCTAAGTAAGATGATTTGGCAATTATAGCAGAATTACTCCGCTCAGTATTAGGTGGAGGGTTGTTGGCTGATATACAGTGCAAAAACTGAACATTTTAAGCAAAGGTACATCTTCATCCAACAGTGGGGCCATAACGTTATGTAACTCACAGTATGGCTTTACAGCAGAAGTCATCACAATACACACATCTGATTTGCATAAAATTCTGGACCCAATAAGCATGTGAGCTTCTGCCATAAATCGCTCAGCAAATGCGGTGAGGGTCTCATTCCACTGAAACCTGATGGTCAAAAATTCGGCCTTCCACTGTGACATCTTTGCAGTTCCGCTTAACAACCACAGCACCATCTCTTTGACTTTTTACTATGTAATGGAACTGCTGGGAAGGCAACAGACGACTTGATCAGCACTTCTGACATCCAGGGAAGAAATGAACTTTTTACTCTCTGTCAATCCTAGACTCCTTCAGTTGCAATTTTAAATGACTTAAAGAACCCATGAATATTCCTGTCAAGATTGAATGGGGCAACTAATTGCAGCAAACCTCCTGGAGCAGCTCATCTCGTTTTTTAAGCATGGTGTCTAAAGCCAGTTTTAGCTCCACATAGGCAGCTGACCCAAAGTGGTGAGTAGAATATTTATCAAAATAACATTGATGCAACATAGCTGGTAACTGAGTTTTTATCATTTTATAATTGGTCAATGGGCCCCCTGTAGTGAGCACCACTGTTTCAAAAATGGCGGTATTTGAGAGATATACCAAAGGGTTTTTGGCACAGGGCTCAACCCACTGAGCAATCAGGGCCAATAATATGATGATTGTTACCCTCAAAACAACCAAATAAACTTTTTCAAATAAATATAGAGCACTTGCCCCCACAACCTCTTTTATTTTATTATACTTGATACTGCGGATTATTCATACTCCGCTTACTCTAAACTTACTAAACAACAACCCTTCTTGATCATCTCATCTCACCTATATTGTAGCAGCTTCAGATGCTATGGCTTCTATGGCTTAGTAATTTAATTCGCCATATCTCATTGATTCCATCAATTCTTCATTCACTTTTTCACAATTGCCTAATTTGGGGCGATTTCTCAATAACCCAATATCGCCTCATCTCGGTGCGCTCAAATAATTATTACTCATATTAAACTTGGAAGATCATACCCATTCCACTATAATGACTTTGGGCTTATCATCTAGTCATAACAATTTCATGACACCTAGTAAAGGCGATTACCCAAACAATCAACTATGTCACTGTGAAATGAGTATTGGCGAAAAGCTGAGATATTCTGAGTCCCTGAGTGACTGAAGCTGTTTCTGGTGTACAATTACTAAGTTGAATCAACATTCAATATATTTATATTTTTTAATTAAAAAGGCTTAACAGCAACTAATGCTAAAGATGAGCCAAAACTAACATTTGGTCATTGGGAAGGATGGGGAAAGAGGAATAATGCCAGGAATAGAGTAAGCGCAGTGGAAGAGAGAGTGTGTGGCTGGATGGAAGGTCCAGCGATGAGATGATAGGTTGGTGATGGGCACAGTAGCCCTTTTGTACATATAAATACCTGGCGCTTCCCCTTCAATAAAGCTCTCCCTTAGCCCAATCTCCATATTTCTTTAAGTTTGTGTTTATTCTTATGGATTGGGGTTCAGGATGGGAGATCCCCAAATGGCGTGGATGACACACTAAGGGGTCAGCCAGCGCTGCTGGCCCCACCGCCTAAGGCGAAATGGCAAGAGCTGACCAGTCTTATACTGGTTGGCCTTCTGACCAGCAGAGCCTCTGTCATTGGAAAAGCGATTTTCTGACACATAAGATGTTTTTAAACCATTGAAAACCTTTCCTTTACCTTTCAGGCCTATTCTGAAAAATGCTTTGCTTTTTTCAAGTAAGCAGTTAGATTTTAAAGAAATTTAGGGTTTCTTTGCTACCTTATTCCCATATTTTAGTTTATTTTATTAAAAAAACACTGGTTGAAACTTTTGTGATGGCTAGACTCCATTTTCTGCTCTAGTCTAACCCTTGACTCTGGCATGATACTGCCCCACGCCACGCCTATTCCACTAACTCCACTAAATCTTATTTTCCAAATTCTACCACCGTTCCTATGCTACCTATTCAACTTTCTGAAAATCCTGTACCTAATGGTTGTCTTCATTTTGGTGTGTAATTTATTTAACAATTTATTTGAAAACAAAACAGAGATAACATAGGACGTTGTTTGCTCTTTTTTAACACTTTACCTTGTTCTGGAACCTTTCTCTTGGTGCTTTTCCTCCTGCAACCTCCTGCGCTCAGTTTTCTATCACACCAAGGGTCTACAAAACACCATTTGGGGTTTGCAAGATGTTTCACTATGCCTTAAGGGGGGACAAAGTTATGTGTTTTTGAAAAAAAAGCAAGTGCAACCTGGTCATACTTTGACAGAGGCTGAAAAGCACTAGGAGGCGTCACATCACCACCTTATACAGGAGCAATAGGCATAAAACTTGACAATGCCTGAAACTCAATAAATTGGATTGTCAATGATTTAGTTAATAATACTGATGCTTTTGTTTTATCTTTTTTGATTAAAACAAAAAATTACTAACTCAAATTATGCAATTAAAATTTAACTAAAGCGACATTTCTAATGTAAGTCACTGTCAAATTAGCTTATTGTATCTAAGGCATTCTAAGATGTGTAAGTATCATACTTACTTTGAGCTTAAACCATTTAAAGTTACTAAAAAATCTTAGAGAAAGATACTGTCTCATGTCTTGTATACTATATAATTTGTATATTAACATATTTAAACTTAAATCTTATTCAACTGTATAAAGAAACCAATAAACAAAGTTAAACAAAATTCGATATGACTTATGAGAAAATATTGATATGGAAAATAATATTGATGTTTTATTCTTCATAAAATATTGTACTCTAAATGAAAATAATAGAACTTTGTAGTGTATATTATTATTCCAAACATAAACAATGATTTTATATATTTTATTTCACTTGTATAGTACATAGTAATACTCATCCAATTAGTTGTTGGGTTATTGATATTCTTAAAAATATTATGTATAATATCTTTACATAAACATTTTGGTATGTTACATGCTGCTAAGGTATAAATTTGCACATACTATTTTTCTTAGCTGAAAACAATATTTAGTGTTATTTAAATTATATGACTAGATATTATCAAAAGGCATATTAAACCTTATAACCTTATAATAAGAGCATATTTAACTATTCCTTATCACAATTTAGATACTACTTTAATTTAATAAAAAAGAGTATAAACAACTAGTACCTTTTTGCAATATTACCTTTTTAGTATAACTTTAAAGCAGTGCTGCTTTTAAAATAGTAATAGTTTTTGATAAATTTTTGTTCTGAAACTTTTATGATATCTGATAAGTATTTACTATATCTTATCATATGTTACGTTCAACTTAACTGAAATATCATCCTGTATCACTATTTTAAAATCATTTGATGGTGCTCTGAACAAATCATAGCCTAAGGATTAAAGAATACTACTTGTAATTAATATTATGTTATCTTCTTTCAACTAAATCTTCCTTAATACCAATACTTTATTCTAATTTTATTTAAGATGGGCTGCCCTTGGGACAATTTTACTGCACCAATAGAGGGGATAGGGAGTAGGGAGCAAAAATATAGGTTCGGAGGACAAAACCCAAGTACTGGGGTAAAACCTTCCTGAACATGTTCTAATATGCCAGGATTACATGATTTAACATCAATAATTTGCTTAGTAAGACTGAGGCATGGAGCGCAAATCCGCATGTATTGATATCCACTTGGCACAGAAATAAAACTTTTGCCACAACGGGATTTGAATCCATGATGTGAGGGGCGATAGTAAGACGCCCATCCCAACTATGCCACACCCCCTCCAATACTTTATTTTATGGATGCTAACATGCTATTTCCCTATCTTTTAGTATTTCTCTATGAGGTCTGAAAATTACCCCTGTACAGTTGCAACAACTTCAGGTTATTTATACCAAGGTCACCCCACCTCAAATACTTTTTATGTGTGGTCTTGTTGCAATTTTGGTCTTTCTTCAGTTGATTATTATTAAGGCTAATACAACTGCACTTAATTTAAGAATACCTTTTTAAATTGGTTAATAATAAAGGAGATATTTTAATACGTTTTATTAACTTTTAAATTTTGTTAAAACTTAGCATTAAACATTCTTTTATAAAAATATCGTATCACAATTGTCAAGTTTATCCACTGTACAAGCTTATTTTTATTACACTGCTCCAGATAACTATAAGAAAAGTAACTAGGAGATAGATCAACTCTCAACTTCTCTTGTATTGTTGTGACAGTCATACTAAGCCAATTAAACTTTCTTTTAGATTTAGTAATCTTAATGGCACAGAATTTACATATCACTCTTTTAATAGTTAATATTCTATTATTGGGCACCGTAATTTTATATAGTCTTTAGTTTTATAGTAATAATGAAGATTAATATGATACAGTTCTGTTTACATGTAGATACTTATAGAACAGCTAACTAAGATAACAGATAACAAATTTTTATGGAGTGGAATAGTTATGATATTATCTAAGGTTCAAAGTAAATTTCTATTATTCTAATTTTAATATAGCTTTTTGTTACTAAATATTTATAGGCTTAGAAAATTAATTGTATTTCTAGCAATTACAATTTTATACTTAGTCTATAGACATCTGACTTCTATTTTAAAATAGTTCAACTAAGGTAATTGTTTATATAGACAAATATAAATTTTGTTTGAGTTACTGTCAAACTTTATGAGTTTTGATTATTTTTAGCCAATAACCCCTATAAAATTATTACTTGCACAGTTTCAGGTTTTGTGCAATTTGTCCATGTTGTATGATGATTGATGTAAAAGGTTGATAATAATATGACGACTATTACCATAGTTGAATGAGTTTCTTAGATCTCATCCCAACGCTCAACCAGTATTTCCACTCAAAATACTTGCAATGTCTCAAAATAGGGATTTGTTACCACATACTGTCTAACATAATCTTCCCTTAGATTCTCGTTGATGGTTTTTCCCGTTTGACACACAGTTGGCAAAAATCCCCAATTTGATTCCACTTCTACTATGGATCTCAGCTCAGATCCTTAATCTTTTCCTTAAAGAATCTTCCAAATATTGCACACAGCAATAATATTCCTGAGAAAGAATAGAACAAATGAATGCTGATAATGTGTAATGATCTGTTATATCTAATATATAGTCTTTACTAAACTCTGTTAAACTCTGTACTAAACTCTTTATTGGATAGAAATATATATTGGATAAAACTATATCTATTGGTGAATTCTAAGGAATTTATAGTGAGGAATTCAGCGCCCAACCTTCAGCTGACACCTCTTTGATGAAATGGCAGCCATTGCCATTGAATCACCAATCCTCTTCTCTGCAACGTTAGTCTTCCTCACCCTGGCTAGGATTCAGTCATTGGACATCCTTGAGACCTAAAACAGAAAGAGTCAGAAAACATGTCCCTAACGTTTTCCTCTCATTCCAAGTGAACCAACATTATTTTGCATTCGACCTGCTTAGCTAATGAGAGTTGTTACCCATAAAGGCAGGTCACAAACCAACTGATCAGTTTGCAAGTTGCAGATGTCATCACTCACCTCACAACTTACTCCTTAAATTCCCAATTGATCAGTGATGAAACCTGACTAATCCCAATCATTACACCTGATAGTTAATCAACTAACAGATGCCCCTATTTCATTAGCAACTCTGCTTGATGAGCCTTAAGCATTTCATCTGGATTGATCCCTGATGGACCCAACTAGGTGAATAACCTAAAATCTCCCAATCACAGCTACCCTAAAATCAGGGTCAACCAATTTCAATTCACCTCACATTAGGGAATTATCCCCTAGCGATTCCCAGTAATTTAGCCAGCTTGGAATATGGGCAAAAATTCCAACAGTTACTCAACTACCCCCATAGTGAATTGACTGTAAGCTTTCAAAATCCGCCACACAGTTTTTGATGTTTGCTTTGTAATAAAATTTGATGTAGTTGAATGGGTTGACTATAGTATGAAGACTATCATCCTAGTTAATCTCTATAACCAAGCTGATTTTGTCTTTAATGTAGACTGGTGCTATCGCTCTTCATTATATCCTTAAATTAACTTCTAAAAAGCAAGCAAACTTCCCACTATGACTCTTTCTCCTGATTAACATAAACTGTTAGTAAGTTTAGAGGCTTTCTTTTTCTCTCTTAGCACATGAGCTAGCAGAGATATTGATAGCAATAAATAGATAAAGGATCATTATCTTACAACTTTAAGCCTAAGATTAACCTACCAAATTTGTATAATAATCTATAAAGTACAGGTATAAAAAAGTTCTTGATGTGGGTCAACCTTGGGATAAATATACCACACCAAGAATTTTTTAGCCAGTACAGGCTTTAACTTGTGTTTGACAAAACCTGCACTGTAGTGGAAGCAGGAATCACCCTGCCAGGTTACCCACCTTTAAAATTCAGGTATTCAATTATAATTTATTTTTAAAAATAAAACAAAATTTATAGGGGAATCCAGTGCTCAACTCTTACGTTATCACTCAAATGAGAAACAGCAGCCATTGCTAATAAATTAGCCCTCTGGAGTCATACCAAGTGATGGTCTTCCTCATCTGTCTAGTCAGCTTTTGCACTAAACTAGAATGTGACCCTTTCTGGGTTGAATCAAAAGTACGTGTACCAACATCTTTGCTCAGCCCAAGAGGATTACCATTATCAAGCAAGCAACCTTCTTAGGTTTGCGCTCTTTAGCCATTGACAGCAGGTCACGTTACCTAAAAAGGTTAGCTTACAAGATACCACCAAAAGTGTTTTATATGCCAACAACTAATAGATTCCCTTAATTAGTGACAAACTCAAATTGAATCATACATTATGGTTAAAAACAATAATTAAATCAATAAACAAGTCATATGTTAATTTTCAGGGATTTCCCTGACAAAACAGTATTATTGTAGAATTAAATCTTTATTGATTAGTAAGTGTTTGTTTATGAATCTAATAAAATAGTAATAACAAAATTAACTTACACATCAAATAAATGGTGTTTTCCACAGTGGATAGAGAAGATAAATAGATAAACTAAAAAAACTGGATTATGTGGACATACTGAAATCTATACACATTCCACCGCTTGATCCAATTATCTAGAAAAAAATAAGAACTTGGGAATGGATGCCACCTCAGTTTGGTCACAATTTGGCATCTTAGTAATTATGATTTTAGTGGAGCTTGATACTGCCCTCATCTGACGCAGCTCATGCCACTCTTGGCAACACAGATCCTTTTCTTCTTTTCCTACTTTCTGCTTCTTCACTCAATCGGAGTTTCAGTGGCCTCATGCCAAACAAAACTATTTTAGTCATTCTTGACAAAAATATGTTTATGGAAGCCTGTATTTGTCCCAGCTTGGGATTCTAAAACTCCACGCCAGTTAGATAATATTCTTGGTTAGCTTCACTAAATCCTTGAATCCTTGACTCCCCACAGGCTGGGATTTCCACTTTCAATTAGAGTGGATCTTCTTCCTTTCCTTGTGTCTCTTCACAATGGACCTAATTTCAACATGAGCTGATCATAAAACGTTTATAGTCTTCAATGATCCCGTTGTACTTCATCTCCTTTCTCGCCACTAGGAAAAAAAAAGGTGGTAACACTGCCAGATTCTATTAATCATGGCAACAAAGTAAAATTTTATATTTTTTTCATATACTTTTCTATATTTTTTAATTATAAATTATTATTATATGTTTTATATAATTTATATATTTTTTGCAATGGGACTTAACCTTTTATTAGTAGGGACAGAGGTTTTTCTTTAAACCTATGGTTCAGAGATCCTTTTTTGGACTTAACCAACAATTGCGGCTTAGAGGTCCCTCTTGAGACTTGACAATTACAATGGAACCTAACCTAGTTAGTACGATCAGCAGTCCCACGGGCACATTGCAAAAACCACTTCACTTAGAGCCAATATTTTAATTATTTGGTACAAACCCATTCATTATAGAACCATCCACAATATTTTTAGTGTATATGCATCTGTCACATTCTTGGAAATAATTTTGAATGGACCTGACCATTGGGCAGAAAAATTATTTATTCTATAAAACCCATGGTTATCACAATAAGGTACTTATCTCCCACATGGTATTCTTTTAGCGTTAGTCAGTTTTAATTGTCCTTCCTTTGATCTAGTACTTCTATTCAACGTCATGTTAAATAACTAGATTGCAATTTTTATCGTTTTCTATTTCTGTAGGGTTAAGTATTGGTCTTTGTTAATCCCCAAAGCTGGTTACAATGCTTAATATAAATTGGTGGTAATGAGGTTCTTTGCTCATATAAGAGTTTAATGGCGTTTTCCTGTGGCCGTATGATAACTGGTATTGTATGTGAAGGTAACTGAACTCAAATAAGATCCCTAAGCGTAGTTTTCCCCACTACCAAGCTTTGCACCGTCACATCTAGAGATTTTTTTGCTTCTTTCTACATTCCATTCATTTCTGGATTGTAGGGAACGGACATCACTCCTCTGATTCCTAACAATCTGTTCAGACTTAGGAACAAAAGTATGTAAAGTTGGTTCTGTTTTCACTTTGGTACTTGCGGGCATCCAAGCTGGTAGACTACTTGGTCTAATATGAATCTCGCAAAGCTTGTATTATCTACTCTTCTAAAGGCGTCCATCTCACCCCATATAGGAAACTGTTCTATTTCTTCTATAATGTACTTTAATCCCCCAGAACTAACACTTAAAGGTTACATCACTTCTATTGTCACCATGTGCCAAGAAAACCCAGGGTGTACTAGCCATTGTCCCATCTCATTCTTGTGAGGCTTGTGGATTTGATATTCCACATAACAGGCTAGATAATTCGCGAAATTGTAATTGATTATTCTCCATTAATAGTACTGGTGTACATGGTCCTTTGTTTTTCTTAGGCTACCGTGCCTACGACTTTATGCGCAACTTAGATAAGTTCAGAGCGTTTCAACATTTTATGGAATAAGTACTTTATTTGTCAACCAACTTATCTCTCTTTATGTACTTCATCTCAGTATTATCCATCACTTTCTTTAGCGCGGTTTGGATCTCCTGAAGTTCATCCCTGATATTCCCTTATATTACCTGGTAAAAATTCATTAGCTTTTTGGTACTCAAGTTACAAATAATTTCGATATTTCTCATCATTCTGATGTTTTCTCCTGCTTGGTGTATATTTTTCAGAACTGTAGGCTTGCAGTTTCAAGCCCAATGTACCATTCGCCCTTCTGGTTCCTTAAGATTATGCAACCTGTGTAGAGATGAGTGGTCAATCACGACCTTAAATGTGTTCCTCAAATTAAACTCAAAATTCTTTGCAGGCATATATCACTGTGAGTCACTTGAACTCTGTCCTAGTGTAGTTTCTTTTAGCTCTGGCATCAATTTCCTAATCACATATGCCAGTGGAAGCTCTTCCCCATCATCATCTTTTTGATTTAAAATAACATTAATCACTGTTAATGAGGCATCAGTTGGAATAAATTCCCAATTGAAATTTCGGTATCACAAAACAGGACTAGTCATCAGATATCTTATTAGCTCATCAAACGCTTCCTGGGACTCCTCATTCCGCATGAATCCTTTTAGAAAACTTCAGCAGATGAAATAGTGGCTCAGCAAATCTGGAGATAAATTTGATACATTGGCAATAGTAGCCGACGTCCCAAGAAAGACTTGCATGTCCAAGATGCTCTTTGGGATTGACATCAATTATATGGCCATTATCTTCGCAACTGAAGTTGTAATCTGTTAAAATTTTTTTCAAAGTATAGATATTCAAGTTCTTTCTTGTAAAAGTGACACATTATCAGCTTGATCTTCAAAATAACCACCACTAGGCGTTTAACACTCCTTCCAGGTGCTTTGTGATCAGTTAATGTCCTACTGATTACATTGATGTTATTCAAGTACACCAAAATGTAAGACAACTCAGGTCATTCATTATAGAATCCTTCGCCATCTGGAAAGTCACTGACATGTTACACAACCCATGGACATCCATGTTGGATGGTATAATCCTTGTGCGGTGATTATCATACACTTCTCTTGACCTTTTGGTAACTCTATCTGCCAATACCCTAAGATCAAATCCATTGTAAAAAAGAACTTGGCATCCTTATTTGATCGAGATGTATTATATCTTGGCAGCTGATACAAAGTCTTATTAGTGATTTTGTTCAACTGGTGGTAATCAATTACCACTCGATTTGATATGTCCTTTTTCTTTACAATAAGGATTTGACTTGCCCATGGACTCAAAAATGGTATGAGGAGCCCATGATCAATCAGTTTATTGATTTCTTTTCTGACTACTGCTTCACCAGACTTGGGATGGCGGATAGGTTGCATTTGTATTGGTGGGTATTCCCCTGTGTTAACCTTATGGATCACAATTTTAGCGCATCCAAGATCATGATCATACTGAGAAATAATAACCAAAAATGAAAATTTTAGCACTTCACTTGATGTACTGATTGTTAAGGTTGTAGCCAATGGTGCAAGCTAAATTGACTTAACAAGGGATTTTGATGATATAAACTCGCTTTTCAAATTAAACTCCTAGATCATAATTCAGAAGTGGAATATCCAATAGTCCTTAATAATTGCCAAATAACTCCAGTACGCTCACCATTCTTAAGTCTACTGGCAAAAATAATTATGAGACCTTCTGGCTTCATATAAAATAGATATTATGACTTTATAATTGAGACTACTTCTCCAGCATGTGTCACTGAGTTCTCCTCTTCATGAAGTATAAAGACAACAAAATACTTAATAAAGATGTAACGGTGGCAGATAATAATAGCAGACATATGACAGATGGACACCAATAATTAAAATAGATAATATAAAATTATCTTAAATGATAATAGTAAATGATTTTATTAATCATCCAGGTGCCAATATTATATACCTATTGGGCATCTCTAGCCGAACTCATCTATTAGATGAGTTCATTTATAATATACCATAACTCTTCTGGTCATGTCAATAATCTGAAATATCACCAAGTCAATTCAGCCCATGAATTGACTAAAAATAATAATCATTTTAGCCCGTTTAATGGCAATTTTAAGTCTATAATCAGGTCAATTTTGAATGTGAAATTCAACATTAAAATCTTCCCATTCATGCTACATCATAACTCAACATATAATATTCATTGAGGAGAAAAAATATATGACTAATAAACATTATTCACTCAAATAAGGATGTTGGCAGGCATTCCATAACACTAATTAAAACATAATTGGGACATCTATATTCATGTGCTTAGTAATTAATTTCTATAATTGAACTTAAAATTCCGCCTCAGTGCATTAAAATTAGTGCACTAATTTAGGAGGTGCATTTTAATTAATGCTGTGAGACCACTTTGCACCCAATCGGCTCTTTAATAAGCCCTATGAATATTATATCATAGCTATTATTAGCTATGATAATTAGTTATTTAGATGCAATCAGGGAAGTTTTGAGGTGAATCTGGTTTATCAAATTATGCAGATAAATTGGGAAGGGTCAAAGGATCTTTCAATGGTATTAATCTATCAGCATTGATGGTTTTTCTTGAAGTGTTTATTTTCAAGTTAACCATTAAAATCTAACATTTCCCCCACTTTACTATAATATAAACCCTGAGTTTCTTGATTTTCTTCAATGTCTATAAACAGTACCTCTTCTGCCTATAACATTTTTTCTCTTCTCTCAATCCCAAACAATGTCATCAGTTTAATTAATTGGACAGGACTATGTAGATGCATATGTTCTATGCTCCCTTTGGAAGTCACAATAGGGTCAACTTATTACTGTGTTAGCTAATGATGTCTACTTGGCCTGAGACTATTGTCAAGGAGTAAGCTAATCCTGCCATTGAGTATACTCAAGGATTGGTGGGTTATAAACTTTGTTCACATTCTTCAGCAATTCTTCCAGTGGATACTTTTGGCCACATTTTCGACCCTCAAGGTTCAAATTTCTCACTTCAGTCTATATATTGAGATGATGATCTTCTAGTGGATTTTATCTTTTCCCTCAACCATTTCCTGATGACTTGAGCTTATAATGAAGTACTGGACTCATCTCATTTTCATTGGAGTCATCTTCTTAACCAAATGAGGGCAATATATGAGCAGCTTTATAACTCCAATCTTCTTTTTATGGACAAAAATGTGACCATACAGCCTCAAGGTTTTGTCTAAGTAAACGCCTTTGTGGAGGAGGTTCTCAATTCCTGGTCCGCGCTGCTTGGGAGTAGGTCCAATTTCTTTTTATTATTGGGTTTTTATACCCATGCTCAGGATGTTCATTTCTGCTCAAATATTCAGGTAGCCTTTGAGGCTTTGCAATAGGATAGTGCAGACAAATATTTTCTAAAAATGCCTTACTCAGCAACTTTATGCATATTTTTCCTGACAATATGCCTTCATCCCAGTTGTTGCATGTACCCACCTTATCATATGGTAGAAAGCCCAAGTTTATTGTGTCCAACTGGTGACTCAGAAATATATCAGTACCAGACTGACTTCTTGGTCGACTGTCTTCTCCTGGTTGTTTGTTTTCCGCCCAATTATGGGCTCAATTGGATCACTGTTAACAGTTTTGTGCCTCCCTTACCAATTGTTTGCTGTAAATCAGCTACAAATAGTATGTAGAATATGGCTCTATACACTACAGTCCTTTTCTTGTTGCTCAGCAACTAGATTGGCTGAATTGGCGCATAAAGAGGAAGGATCTGGTCTTAGCCACCGCCACCCCTTGAAGCTGAGGAATAAAAAGCTCTCTTATAGATTAATATTCTTGTATACTTCATTATTTTTCTCAAAAATTATTTTTAAATTTATTGCGGGGAAGGCCGACCATGGGACGGACACTTCCAAATATGACTCAGATGAGACAAAACTTAGTACCAGGTGAGGCACCCCAGAGAAGCGATGCTATCTCTTGTTGCCAGCGGGAACGCCACTTATGGGAAGGGGGAGGGAACGTGTGTAGGGGGCGTAGCCACTATTGAGCACGTGTGGAGGAAGGGGTCTGATTTGATGAACCAGACTGGGAACCAGGAGGAGACCAGCTGCCGGCGACGTGGTGGGAGATATCCAAACATCCACGCTTGAAAGTAATCCACCAAATGAGACCGGAATCTGTGGACAGCTTCAGGGAGGGTGGGGATGGATCTGGCGATGGCATCCAAGACAATCGTGTGGATAGTCCAAATGGCGATTGCAACCACCAGAGCACGAAGGGAGGGTGGGAGGGGGAGGCCATTGATGAAGCAAACATATCTCTTGACAGACTGAAGGGATGTGTTTGATCCTGGCCTAGCAGACGTTGGACTTCGCGCCATATTACTTTAGAGGTGGTGCACTTCTCCAGGCGGTGAAACAGCGTTCCATACTGGCCACACACGACACAGGATGAGTGTAAAGCATTAGAGCGCTCAGCTGTACGATACACCTGCCTCAGGCAGCGCCACACATGGGAGCGGACTTGAGGCTGCAACAGAGGATGGTGTGCGTATTTCCAGATAGTCTTTTGGGTCTCAGTGGAATAAGGGATGTCCATCATGTCCAGGTAGTCCACCCTGGATAGGACTTGGGGTCGAATGGGGATCACGCCATCATGGATGGGTAGCCCTTGTACTTCTTGTGTGAACTGAGGAGAGGGGCGGCCTCTTCGGGTTGTATGTCCACTAATACGAATTCTCCACTCTGCGCTTCGCATGGAGAGTAGGATTCGTTTGTAGTGGGTTTTGGTCCCGTGAGGACCTGTGGCTGATGTGTGTGATGCGAGGTATTTCATCAGGGAGTGGGGGTTTGATGGATTGTTGAGGCCCAAGGCTCGGGAGAAGTTGGAGCGGGCCGCGCGGGACCAGTGTTGGGATGGGAGTGTAGGAGCAGTGACGGCCGCAATCCAGGTGCCTAGGATCTTGGCGGCATGGGCTTTGAAGTCAAGTAGGCCCATGCCACCATGATGATGAGGGCCAAACATGACCTCTAGCCGTACTGGTGGAGGGCGGCCTGACCAAAGCCAACCTTGTAGCAAAGCATACAGGGATTTGAAGAAGCTTGGGGAGAAGGGGATGGCATGGGCTCCAAAACAGACTTTGGATAGGAGCATAGAGTTGGCAAGAACAACCCTGCCAGTGAGGGTAGTAGGGTGGGCTCTGAGAGAGGCGATTCGCTTCGTCACGTTGTCCAGTATATGGCACTCCATTACTGCTGACGCATGTCCTCCTGCCTCCAACCACACGCCAGATGGCGTACCGGTCCTATGGTAGGTCGCGGCACAAAGGGGAGCACCAGTGGAGCGGTGTGTTTTGAGTTAGTAAGGCGTGGACTTGGGCGAGCAGATGGGCTGGGTTGGGAACTACTTGCTGGGGCCCAGCAGTTCTGAAACCGACCAAGGAGGATGATTTCAGTTTTGGAGGCGTTCAGTGCCGCGTTGCTTACCCAGGAATATTCCTGGATGAGGGCTTCAATCGCGCGTGCATCTTTGTTATTAGACACCCCCACCACGCAATCATCTGCAAATGCCATCATCTTGACTGGGGTTTGGCCTGGTACATGGACCCCAGTGAGTTGGGCATTCACATTTCGCAGTAGTGGTTCAAGGCTGAAGTTGTATAAGACTGGGCTCAGGGGGTCCCCTTGTTGCAGGCCCCTTTGAGGACGGACTACTTCCGTTAGGAAACCTGGGCTGCGCACAGCCATTGTTGCAGATTCCGTGAGCAGCATCACCCAGTTAATGAAGCGGGGGAGGTAGGCGGAATTGTGGGAGGCAGGCCCTAAGGTATTCCCAGTTTACTCTATCATAGGCCTTTTGTTGGTCCAAGAATACAAGTGCCCCAGAGGCTGTGGACTGACACACATTAGCCACAGAGTGCACGTTATCCCAAATTGACCTTCTGGGGATGAAACCAAATTGTTCTGGAGAGATGGTGGCAGATGCTACAGTCCCTAAATGGTTAGCCATGATTTTTGTTTAAATTTTAGTGTCTGTGTTTGTTAGAGAAATGGGGCGCCAGTTGGCTAAGTCTAACCTATCCCCTTTCTTGAAGAGTGTGACTGTAAAGGCCTCATGTCCTCCTGGTTGGAGGCACATTTCCAACAGGCTTTGGTTGAGTGAGGCTAGCAGCAATGGGGATATATATTTAAAATATTTTTTGTAGAACTCATATGGAATGCCATCTGGGCCTGGGCATTTTTGGTTTGGCGCACCGCGAATGGTAGTCCATAATTCGTTTGGAGTAATTAAATTCATTATTTCTGGGTATCAGAAAATGGTGCGGATATGAGCTCTGTCGAGAAATTCTGCCATTTTGGCCGGCTGAATTGGTTTGGCTCAGTATAACTCGGAGTAATATCTTTGCATTTTGATTGCCACTTCAGCCGGTGTGTCCACAATAGAATTATCCAATCTTCACACCTGTGTGCAGGCCACGCTCTGGCATGGTGCAAAATTTTTTTTGAAGAAGTATGCGGTGCACTTGTCACCTTTAGTGATGCGTGTGGCCCTGTATTGGACACAAACCCGATGTTTGTGTTGCCTTTCAAGTGCATTGAGTGGGCTGCTGCCTCCGCCCACTTCTGGCCCCATGCAGGGCTATATCCTGAGGCTGGAATGTTGGACTCCAAGTGGGCCAATTCCGCCAGCGCATGTGATATAACCACCGATGTGGCTCATGAGCGTCTGGATGAGAGATGGCAATAGTGGCGGATGGTTTCTTCTTTGAAAGTTGCCCATGTAGAAATGGGGTCCACGCAAAACGGTGCAACAAACAATTTTGCCAAAGTTGCCTCTTCCACCTACATGGAAAATCCTGGTGACGCAAGCTCTGGGGGGCGGATTTTGCACCAATGTGGGGCCTTTGCAACTGTGATGGGTAAGTGGTATGTTATCGAGACCAGTCGGTGGTCGGAGAGCTCCATTTTCATTGTTTTGAAGTGGGAGATGTGGAATTGGAATTTCGCCGGTGCTAGAATAAGGTCAATGCAGGTCATGGACCTTAATTGGCCGTTGTGGATGTGGGGACGCATCATGTTTTTGAGCAGTGGGGCATGCCGCGGCAGCGCATCCATTAACCCAAGGGTGGCTTTTAGAATATGTAGTTCTATATGACCCTGTGGGGCGTGGGGTGAGGGCGGCCACCGGTCCGTTGGTGAGGTTAGCCAACAGTTCATGTCGCCAATTAGGAAAGAATCGGGGTGTTGCGGGAGGGATTTGACCGACAAGAAAAGTTCCCAACGCTCTTGTGCACCGTTTGGGGCGTAAATGTTGACAATTGTGTGTGCAACATCAGCCCATGAGAAGGTGACAACAAGCACTTGGTCATTTAGGAATGTTTCTGAAGATGTAAATTTGAAAAAATTGTTTTTCTGAATTAGCACCCCACAGTGCTTTGACCAAAAGGATAGGGATGGTAGGAGCATTGTTTTCCAAGCTTCCTCGGAACCCCGTGGACAGTGGGTTTCCTGGATGGCCAGGATATCCACGGGTAAATTATTTTATAAAAAACTCAGTTTCCTAGCCCGGGATGAGGAGGCCTTGAGTCTGGCGATATTCAGCGTCCCTAGAGTGAAGGTTTCCCCCATCACACCTTAGGTGCGAGGGGGTGGGCCCCCTGGCCCACCAGCCTCTTCCAGGTCCCACAGGCTTTCACAGCAGTGTGGGTATTAGCAGCAATGCTATTGGGGTTTTTGTTAATATTTGTGGAAAGAGTTGCATTGGCTTTGGCCTTCACTTTTTGTTTTCCCGACGTCAGACGAATTTTTTCGGTTGGGATAGGTCCCAAGTCAGTTTTGACTGGGGCTTGGGTGCAGCGATTGGGTGAGATCGAATCTCCCCTTGGATCCTCGGATTGAGTGGCCCGTTCGGCTTAGGCCTCCCAATCTGATTGGGTGATGGATTCCCGAGTTGCTTCTGCCGCAAAGGTCTCCATGTCCTCCTGGCGTTGTGAGTGTGGGATGGTGGTGGTGACCTTGGCCACTTCCTTGGCCGTGGTCCTATGGGCCTGCTTGGCCTTCTTCCACTCCTGTGGGGAGATGGGCTTTACCAATAGGTAGCAGCCTTGTGCTCCCCATGGGAAAGCCTCTTTGGTGCTTGCGGTTGGTTCATAGTGCGCCTCTCTGCTGGCCATGGCCATCAAGGGGTGCTCTTGGAATGTAACGCCCTCTTTGATGGGGCACGCGTGTGCCTTATGGCCGAACGCGTCACAGTGGGTGCAAATGGGGGCGCGCTGTCCACAGTTACCCAGAATGGGTGGGTGGTGTGCCCTGCGATGTCAATAAAGGTGGAGTGCGGGATCTGGGTTAGGTCCTTCGCGATCTCCTCAGTTGGGGTCAGAACTGCGATGGCCTTGCCAGTGCACAGGTGTGGCATCAGCGTGAAACGTTGCATTTTGAAAGATTGTATTTCGCCATATATGGTGAGACCATCTTTCAGGTGTTGCTCCAAAATGTCACGTTTTACCATAGTAGGCAAAAAGTCAAACGTGAGGAAAATTTGGTTTGATTTTGTCCATCTGGTGCATTTAGTTTCAATGACCCATTGCCCTTTGGGGAGGTTGACCACTATGCACACCGCTGCAGCCTCGTCTGCTGCTATTTTGCTTTCAAAACTTAGGTCCAGCCAACCGCGCGACATGGAGAGAGTTGCAATGTACACCGCGGTCGGGAAAATTTTGTGTACATCTTCACAAAATTTTTCCCATAGGGCCGTTTTTTGGATGTCCTGATACACACGGACTCCGAATTCCACTGACAAAAGTGACTGAGAATGTGGCGTGTTGATGTACTGGTTGCATCGTGCTTGCCATGCAAGTATCTCCGAGGAAATTGTGACCACCAGTTTTTTAGATTTTTTTCTATTCCGCCAGATTCTCCAGGGCGTTTTTGAACGTTAGAGGCCGCGGGCCTTCCGCCTGCTCCTCTTGCCTTGCTTGCCCAACTGCTCCCAGACATGGGCGCAGACTAATCCCCTCTATGAGATTATCAAACTAGATTTAGTCTTGAATTGAATGGGTTGCAAAAGTGTTTGCAACGAGAAAGAAAAGTTTTCCTCAAAAATTATTTTAATAAACTTAACTATCATTTTTAGTCTTCTTTATATCTTTTGTATAAAATCTTTATTATTATTTTACCATTTTATAGTCTTCTCCTTTTTTATCAGTTTTATTTTTTCACTAAAAAGATCAATGTTTCCGTTCTTAATTGACCAGTTTTTTACTTTCTCAGGAACTTTGAATGAACTCAATTATAGAAATTCCCCAAATCTTTCTCCTTAATAGTGTAGGCGAAGTTCAACGTTTTTAAATTACGTTGAATGGGCCAACATAAATGAAATTTAACTTGTGAGTTTTCCTGACCCGTGGGTATTGTAAAATAATACTTCATCACCCACAACAAATTTTGGAAGATTGTGCCAATTTTTCTAATCTTTTGTATTTTGGGCCTTACAAAGTTCAAATTTATTATCAAAAGCTTGGGCTTTCAGTTTGATTAATGAGTTGCAAGCCGCTTTACATGCTTAGAATAGCAAAAATTCTTGGGTCTCTTATAGCATAGAATACAGCAATGGAGGCAAGTCTGGATGTTTCCCATATAGAAGTTGGAAATGATTTATCTTCATGGCTAAATGGTAAGAGATGTTAGAGGCAAAGATGTATGAACTGAGGAATGTACTCCATTTGGAGGGCTTCTGAGAAGTCAGCTTCCTTAGGATATTGACAAATGTTCCATTAACTCGTTCCACTGCACCATTTGTCTATAGGCGGTATAGAGTTGATAGAACACCATGCAATCCTATTAACTCATTAAGCTTCTTTAGAATAATTGCGGTAAAATCTGTGCCATCTTCTGTTAATATGAATTGAGGACATCTATGCCAATGAATAACTTGCTCCAAGATAAATTTAGCAGTCTTTGAAGCTCCTAAGTCCCAAATATTCCTGGCTCAAACCCATTTTGTTAAGTGATCAATTGCCACGATAATATATTTGGCTTTTGCATTGCTAATAGGGAGGGGTCAACCATATCTATAGATATAGTTTGCCATGCAAATTTGGGCCAAACAAGCTGGTATGAAGTATTTTTGGAAGCGTTTTTCCCCTTGGCACTCAAGGCAACAACTCAAGGTTTCATGGATGTCAAAATGTATTGATTCCAAAATAAAAAAATCATTAAGTTGCTCCTTAGTTTTTTAAGCCTCTTGGCCGGTGGCTTTATGAGCAGCCATATTTATATTTGCTGGGGCTGAGGGACTGAAAAATAAATATTTCTTCGCATTAATCTCCTTGAAAAGAAGCCGTTTCAATGTGGGTGTCCTTTCTTAGTTCAAAAATTTTTTGCACTGCTTCAGGCTCATCAGCAAAAGCTCCACTGACCATTTTATGGTATAAAGCATCTGCAGTCTGACAGAGAGTTGCCACAATGGGCAGGCGAGACAAGCAATTAGCATTTTGATGCTTAGCACCAGCATGATGCTTGATAGTATAGTCATAAGCCTGCAGCTTAAGTTCCCAGCGAGACAAACGTCCTTCTGGCTCCTAAAAGTTATTAAGCCAGCTTAGGGATGCATGTTCAGTAGCCATGGTAAAATGCGTTCCATGAAGATATACTTGAAACTGTTTATAAGCATATATAACTGCCAAATATTCTCTTTCTGTCACCATATAACTTCTATCGTGGGCATTTAGGGGCTGATTAGCATAGGCTGCTTTGTCCTCTTCGCCATCTTCTCCAATTTGAGACTAAACAGATTCAACTGCTGTTAAAGACTCTTCCATATGAACAATAAAATCTTGGTCAAAATCAGGTTAGCACAATACTTGTTTGACTAATAGGGCTGAATGAAGCCATTCAAACGCCTCCTGACAGGTAAATGTAAGTCCTGGGGACCAGCCCCTGCAACTGGATAGATATCAACACCCCTTTCAGACGAAAAGGGGTCACAAAGCTCCAGTGGACCCTATGTCACAGCTGAGCGACCTAGCCCATGTGATAAATGAGCGTTAGGTGAATTTCCTCAACCCCAAGGATGCACCATTCCCACCTCTTCCCCTCCTCAACCCTGGTAAGCTTGATAGAAGGAGTCTGCGGGGATATTGCGCACACCAGGGGGCATGGACAGGCCCCTGGGACCACCCACTACCCAGGCAAATAATGTCAGAATTTAGGAAACAGAATTTCCTAATATTAGAGGCCAGCCTAAAAAATCAGTCTGGGGGAGCCGGTCTGGACTAGCAGGCACCAGAAATCAGATTAGTGTATGGCTAAGATCTCGAAAAAGGTGCCAAATGACTCAGACCATCATCCCCAATGCTTTAAAACGGATCCAAGAAGTTTGGATCGCACAATTAGTCTAAATTGAGGGTTCAGTCATAGCTGCAAACAATCTGATCCAAGGGACCCTGCCTCCTGGGACAAATCTGGAACACCTGAACCATGAGAACAGGCTGACTTGGATGATCAGGACCCAGATTGGTAATATCAACTTGTTTTGGCCCCAGGAATATGAAAGAATTTGCAAAAGTTTTCTTGACTTTTGCAGAAATCTGAAGCATCACTTTACCCCCTCAAAGCCAGCTAACCATATCTTATCACCAAACCCCAAATTGCTAATCTCATGATACCTTCCCGATTCATTTTATCCAGTTCTTAAGGCAACTACACTGACCAGGGGCTTTTGTCTGTCCATTCTCTTATCTTCTGCGCTTTACACTTAATAAAATCCAAATTCCTCATTTAGCTTGCCGCGGCCTCCATCTTCCTTATTGTTTTTTTAAAAATTCCACCAATCGATCTGATGAAGTGCGTTGTCACCCAAGTTCACCTACCAATGTTTGCTGACTGTATTATCCGGTCACTTGACCCCACCACATGGTAACAGATTATAAATGCAATAATCTGCCTCCCCCCAATGATGAACCTGCTGTCTCGTTCATTGATGCACATTCATTCAATAAGAACCCTCCCATACTTTCAGTTTCCAAGTTCTCTGGTACTGCTCCCCAGTTAGAGAAGCACCTGAGTGCCCCCACCCCACCGCTTGTGGACTTGGGATCCATAATCGCTCTATCACCGATGGCTCAGCCTGCTTGTGGGACCTGGAGTGCCCCATCCAGGGGAAGCTTGATCCCAACCCCTCTCGTGGGTCACACTCTACCTCTGCTCTCACTTACAACCATGCAGCTACCATTGTGCCATCCCTCGCTGGTGCGCAAGCTCCCTTACTCAAAATCCAAAGGCCAGCAACCAAAAACTATGGAGTAATCGTAATCCTCCCTGCCTCTCCTGCCCTTGGGGGTTGCCCCACAAGACTCGAGGTTGCCCTCATTGCAACCATCTGGTTTGCCTTGAGGGCCTTTGGTACATTACTGAAATTTTACTTTCTTCACGTCTCCAATAAAACCCACTCTTACTAGTCACTTTGACCTCTATGCCTATGGCATTCTGTGCCCTCCACTGGGTGCTCGTGCACCCCAAATGGGAGCCCAGTCTAGTTCTTATTAGCCGAATCTGTGACATAATGAACTGACCACTAATCTCGGACTTCTCCACCCTCCTTGATGGCACTGGCAAAGCATTGTCCTACGCTCTCACTCTAAATGTTCTCTCCCTCTGTTACCAGAATTCTCCTGCTGTCGGTGGCCTTGTTCATTTGGTACTGCTTCCAGGCTCTACTGAATTGGTCCACACCCCACTGAGCTCCAGTGATGAGTATCACTCCATCAGTTAACGTGATAGGGTTGGGGGTTAGCTCTGTCCCTTATGATAAGGTGGCCAATCAAAACATGGGCTTCTGGCAGAACTTCAGGTGTGCTTTACTGCCCATGGTGGGAAATCGCTGCTTCCCTTTGATGCACAGCAGAGCGTGGCTCTCCTCGACGCCCTGGATGAGGATGCCCGTCGTTGGGTCAGGGGAGTGCTCTGCTCTTCTGCCAAGTCAGGCAACCCCACCCCCTTGTTGGCACTGGTCACTTTGGTGGTCCAGGCCCCTGAGTCAAGACCAGCGTGCTTCCTCCGTCTGTTTGCCTTGGGACAGACAGCCATTGACTTACCTTCCCTGATTGATGCCTTCGCAATCCTGGCCCCCACTGTACCCGTACCTTCTGAAATCTCCATCTCTGCATTCTGCGCTGCCTTAGACCCCACTGCGACGGCCCACACAGCTTGGGACCCTCTCCCTGAATCCTTAGAAGTTGCGTTCTCTGTGGCCCGTGGAATTGGGGACAGGCCCTTTCACACCCCACGTGCCCCATCGCCACTCCTGAGGTACCCCATACCACACATCCGCCTGCCAGTGGTCATAGCCAAGGGAAGCGCCCCCTGGACTTGCTGCCCTTTGCCCTCCTTGGTGGCCACCTCAGGTACCTTCCCCCAGGGGAACACCTGCCTATAGCACCTCCTGCCCCTAGCTCAGATAGAAGGCTGGGTCGTTAAGTCCCCAGCGCTCAGAATCTGCTCTGTTTGGTGCTATTGTTCCCTGGATGACCCCGCCTCCCCCTGAAGAGAGTGGAGCAGGGTTACGCATTAACTCTCGCCTACCCATTTGGGACAACGAAGTAGTAAAGACCCCTCACCAGTTGCACTCTGCCCTTGTGCCTCCAAACCAGTATCTTGAAGATGGGTCATGCTCCCTCTTTGCTGCCCTCTCTCTTTATCATCCTAATAAAGAGGATCAAGCGTACTTCCCGTTCCTCATTTCCTTTCCCTCTGAGTCAGGGGAAATCACATTGCAAGCCCTCCTTGACACTGGAGCGGCGGGTAACTTTATTGACCTTGGTGTGGCACAGTCCTTGAACTGACTATGGAGGAAGCTTCATCCATCCTGGGAGCCTCATCAGAGTCCATGAAGTCCTACTGCATCCGTCGCCCATTGCACTTCTCAGTTCATGAATTTGGGTTTACTGACCACTTATCAGCCATACAGGATTTGCTCTGCCCTGTAACTTTGGGAGTGGGCTGATGGCGCCGCCAACAAATTCACATTAATTTTGCAAACAACTCCTTTTTGTTCATGACCTCAAGTTGAGTGGTGAGTTTCCCTTGATAATGTCATGGAAACGGCAGAAGAAGTTTAGACCAGACTGCCAGTCAGGATGCGTGAGAACCCAAAAAGCAAGCCAGAATGCCAGGGGCATTGCCAACCATGCGACTTGATATGGAGCTGGGAAGTGTGGTACAACAAACTGGTGACGTAGCAGCAGGGTAAGGAGTATCCCAATGGCGAACCACACTGAACCCATCCCCAACTCAGCGGTTCCCACTGCATGTGGTGGGATTGCTGGGATAATCTCGACGAGATTCTTGGCTTGAGCGGCCACTCATTGGGGGCTATATGGAGATTGATTCTCTCTTTCCATTGTTGTACATAAGGCCATAAGATCCCCATGTAATAATATCAGAGATTAATGAGAGCGGGGTTATAGGACCAAAAGTTTTGGACTCGCTGGGCCCAATCAGCAATAGAGGGAGCCATGGTGACCAAAAGAATTGATAATGACCACCTAGAGTGCGGGGCAATGGACCACCAGGGAAATGCCATCTGAAATGCGGTTAAGAGGGAAAATAAACAAATAAAAATTTCTTTTTGGTAAAATTTTATTGGGAAAGGAAAGTAAGAAAATTGACCAACAATTTTCTCAGTGCCATGCAACTGATTAAATAGTGGTTGATTGGGTAGTGACAGGGTGGGGTTGGGGCCCAACAAATCAGACCTGACTGGTGCATTGTTTGGGAATGGGGGGCTTATTTTTTGAGAACCAACATTGCAAAATTTGGCAGTGAGCCGAGTCTCTGTCAGTTCGACCTCAACCGTTCAAATAGGGCTCGACTATGTTTCTGACAATTAGCATGACAGCATTTGGCCCAACAGGCGACCGGAATCCCCAAGGCCATCCCTTATAGGGATGGGTCCATTTAGTTGGGAATGGGTTTGGGATGGCCAACCCGCCTACGCTCGGGTTGTTTAACCATTCATTTGGTCAAGAGTGGCATATCAGGCGCAGCACCCAAATTACTATCTGAGGGCTTCAAACTTACATTGATAGCGTCCAATATTTGTTCAACTGGTCTGGAGATTAAATTGGAACCATCGGGCGATCCAGCCAATATCTAATCCTTTGTGCTTTTACAGCCATTCGAATTTTGTGCATCAGCCAGATTGCAAGCCAAATCAAAATTCAACCAATTTCAAATTGATAAACTCGGCACAGATTTTGCTAATTCCCCGCAACAGTTCTGCTAAGGTAAGTGTGGGTATTGGGGGTGGGATCTGAAGCGGACGAGCTGTTACGCATTGCTCATCTACTATGTGAGTGAGGTTGCCCTGAGTGATGAAGGGTAACGCCATCCTCTTCAGTATCTTCTTATTCAGGAATGGGAAGATGGAGCGATTGAGAGCCAAAGGACATTCCCTGAGACTTACATTAACCCTTTCTTTTTCCAAAGGAAAGGAACCCCCACCAAGAAATTGTGCCAGAGCCACATTCTTGTGTGCTTTAGGTAGCTTGATAGCCATAATCATTGCAATTTTCTGAGGGGGATGGGGAGCCTCCGGGTGGGATGGGTGGAAGGCTTCAACCAGAGTCATGCAATTTATGCAATTGTGCACCTTGACCCAACTATTTTTGTAAGCCAGGTATCCTTTCCAGGCCACGAGATATTGAACTGAATGCCACAATTTGCGAGATGCCAAGATAGCCTCACCTCAGCCTCTTCCTCACTATTGACAATGATTGGTTCCAGGTCCGTAGGAAAACACCTTTGAAGGGCGACAACTGGGAAACATGGAAGACCGGGTGATGCTTCCAATGTGCAGGAAGCTTCAGGTGGAACGCCCTATTACCCAATACTTGCTCCACTAAGTGAGGGCCCGAACGCTTACTGGTAAACTTGCAAGAAGGGATCTGAATTCACAAATTCTGGGTAACAAGCATGATGTAAGAACCCACCATAAAATCGTGACCCAAAAGGAGCTTACAGTCCGTGAATCACTTATAGTCATTGATTGCTTTGGTGAGGTGTTCCCATACCAAGGCTTGAGTTGAACAAATATGGGTAGCATGATCCGCGGCAGCTTGAACTTCAGGTTGCAAGCATGCCCTGACTGAAAACGATGGGTTATAGCCCAGCGTTGCTTCATATGGTGAAAGCCCCGTGGAGGGGTGGATCTCATTATTGTATGCAAATTGGGTGAGAGGCAAGTCACTAGACCAGGTATCCTGCGCTGCTGTGGCATAGCAACGCAGGTATTGTTCGAGGATTTGATTAACCCGCTCAGTTTGACCATCAGACTGGGGGGTGATATGGCGTATATTGACAGGGGGTTATCTTCAGGATTGATAGTTCATTCCAAAAGCGTGCAGTAAACTGAGTACCCCAGTCACTAATGATTTCCTGGGGAAGACCAAAAATCTAAAAAACACATGTCATACAAAAAGATGGGCAGTTTCTTCTGATGTAATCTCAGAAGTGCAAGGGATAAAAAGGGAGAATTTTGTGAGCAAATTTACCACCACCATTATCGCTGGAACCCATTAGATCAGGGGAGATCGATGATAAAATCCATGGATACTGAGGTCCACAGACCTTCCGCCTGCTGTAAAGGGTGTAGGAGGCCATTTTTACCCTTGATGATCCAACTTGGCCCTAGCGCAGGTAACACAATCGGCGATCCAAGCTAGAACCTCTTTGGTCAGTCCCACCCATTGAAGGTACGCTTAATCAGATTGATGCATTTCTTGTTACCGGGGTGTCCAACTGTGGGAGGATCATGGTGTGCCCAGAATACTTTTTTGGGTGAAGGGGGGAACCACATGAGAATGGAAGCAAATGAGCCCCTCTTCTAAAGAATATAGGGAGTTTTGGGACTTGAGTTCGTCAACTGCTCAACCAACTCCATGCCCTCAGGGCAAGCCATTTGAGCGGCCAACACTTGGGCAATAATGGTTCGTCAGGAGACAACGCGGTGGAGGAAACAATGGAGGGAAAGATTGACAGGATTTGAGTTGCAGGAATCATGGTAATGAGATCCACTTTCTCAGATCCCAAAAGACAGTGAGCAGGGCTATGACTTAAGAAGTCAGGGAGGACATTGAGCGCACCTTTGACAAACTCATATTTATAGTTGAAACTACAGAAGTCCCAATAGATTTAGGCTGCCAGTGCACCAATTTTTGAGGTTTGCGGAAATACAAGAGAGCCTGGTGATCTGTGCGAACTGTTAGCTCATGACGGGCACCCTGTAACAGGTATCGCCAATGAGTTAAAGCTCATGTAACAGCCACCACACACACACACACACACAACATGGCACACACACACACACACACACCACACACACACACACACACACACACACAAACACACACACACAGATGTTCAAGACCATTGTGGTGCCTGAAGCAGCACACACGCACACACACACACACACACACACACAGCATCACATGTGATGATATACAGTTTGGTGGGATCAGCATGTTTCAAAATGGGAGGAGACACAAACACCTCTTTGATTGATTTGAAAGCCAGCTGACATTTGGGGTCCAACAAAATGGTACATTTTTCCCAGTGAGGGGATGGAGCGGAGCAACCAACTGATAAAGTGCGGGGAAAATTTTTTCAAAAAAAATGATAGTTCTCAAGAAAATCCAAAGTTGCTTCTGTGTTGTCAGGGTTGGCTATTCTTAGATCGCATCTAATTTATTGGGAGAGATAGCAACACCTTCTTTGAGAACTAAATCTTCAAGAAAGAAACCTCTTCCTTATAAACCTTGCACTTGGAAGCTTTGAGGAACAACCCTGCTTTATGCAGGGCAGACACCACCACTTCAAAGTCGATAGCGTGTTGTTTGGGGGTTGGGGAATGGATAAGGATATCATCAATGTATGCAATAGCACAAGAGAACTGGAGATCCCCTAACATATTGTCAATCTCATTCGTTGAAATGTAGTAGAGAATTTTTCAACCCAAAGGGCACTATGCAAAACTGAAAAAAACCTCACCTCATCCATATTGTGGTCAACCATTCCTGGCCTTCCATCACCCAAATTTGATAAAAGCATTCACCAGATCCAATTTTGAAAAAAACACGGGATTTGGCAATCACATGACTGATTGTCTGTTCTAAGGGCAATGGGTAGGGATCTGTAACTGATATTTTGTTCAAATGACTGTAATCTATGCAAGGATGGAGTGATCCATCCGATTTTCTTGCAATATACAATAGGGGAGGCAACGGGAGAGGTTTCTTTGAACAACCAGCCTTTTTTGAACATATCGTCCAACCATGTATTGAGTGCGATCTCTTCCTCCGCTGTATGAGGATACAACGGGCAGTTGATGTTCACCAATTCCACGGTTGTTCAAAATCCACAATTGTACCTGGAATGTTTTGGCAGACGGTCCGCTTTTTCCATATTGAAGATTTCCCAGTATTGCATTAAGCTTTCAGGAAAATTGGCCAGGATGCCTGCGGAGGTAACTAAAGTAGTGATAGAACTGGTTCCTTGTATTTTTTTGAGGGTGTTGATCAAAGGGAACTCGCCCTCTGAATCATCATTGGTAAATGACAATGTATTAGTCTCTAAATGAATCTTCACATGTTGTTGACGCCACCATCCCACACCCAAGATCACCGGGAATACCAGGTTTGGAATGGCTGAAAACTGATCGCAGAAGTTATATTGGTGGATTGAGAAGTGTAACGGTCAGCGAATGGCATATGAAGACTGGTAAGCAGATGAGGCCACCATTACTGAGGCGCCCACATCCATTTTCAATTTTAATTGTTGTGCCAACTGACGCTCATGAAGTCTCCCCGTTGCTCTGGTATCCACCAGAGCTTTAAAGGATACATGATGAGGACTGACACTGATTATCATAAGGACAAGGAAATAAGCGGAATTCTGTTTATTTAGAGATTTGACTGACTTGATAATGACTGAAGAGATAGTGGGTATGTCAACCCCAGGGTCAGGGTTTTAGCTGGGGCAAAAATTGGGAGTACAAGTGTGGGAGAAATCATTTCTTTCATCTGGGCTTGAACAGAGTCATTCATAGTTGACTCCAGAAACAGCAATTCGGACTAGGCGGCGGCGGGGTGGGATCCACTTCAACAGCTACTCTGGCGTCAGGCACATCGTCTTCATCTTTGTGTTAGTAAATCCTATCATAAAGTTTCCCTTCTGATGCAGGGAAATGTGGCGAGGTAATGCTTTGATAGTAGTTGCGATGGCACATATCTGATCCACTAATTCCTGAATGGTTGACCAGGCCACGTGGTGGGCGGAAACTGAATTTAAACTCGCTCTAAAGACCGTCTGAAACATGTCAGTAGATAGGTCTGATGTGGAAGCCAGCTCACAAAATTTTGGAAATCAGGAGAAGCCAAACTAGGGGCTTCGGCCATTTTTAGGAGTAGTCTGAGTAAGTGATTTGATTTGAATACATGGGGTTTTAGGGCAGCTGATACAGCAGCCAGCAGGGTAATGAGGTCTTCTTTTTGTGAGGAAGAATGTAAAAGACTTCTCACCCAATGGTGGGCATCTCCATCCACGGCATCCAACAACGCGAGACTTTGTTGGGCATGAGATATCACCGAAGCATTGCTGAGTGCAATTGACATCCTCATTTGTACTTCGGCGAGAGCATTGAGAACCTGATTGGCGATCTCTTGGGAGGGGATACTTGAGCTTTTTCCCAGGTCGGAGGAAGTACAAGAAGATGCAGTCTGCACCCCTTGGATGGCTTGAAGAAAGTTTCCCAAGATAGAGCAGATGCTTCTCCAAAAGTTGGAAATTGACCAAACAACAAACAACACAAAACTGATTGCACGTTCATCTGGTAGAGGGTAACCACTGCAGCGCCCAATTCAAAAACCAAGGCGGAAATGGCTGGAAGTAATGGTTGGTCAATTATGTCATGGAAATCGCAGAAGAAGTTTAGATGGCCTGCCAGTCAGGATGCGTGAACACCCAAAAAGCAAGCCAGAATGCCAGGGGCATTGCCAACCATGCGACTTGATATGGAGCCGGGAAGTGTGATACAACTAAGTGGTGACATAGCAGCAGGGTAAGGAGTATCCCAATGGCGAACCATACTGAACCCATCCTCATCTCAGCAGTTCCCACTGCATATGGTGGGATTGCTGGGATAGTCTCAACAAGATTCTTGGCTTGAGCGGCCAACTCATTGGGGGCAATATGGAGATTGATTCTCTCTTTTCATTGTTGTACATAGGGCCATATGATCCCCATGTATTGATATCGGAAATTAACAAGAGCGGGGTTGTAGGACCAAAAGTATTGGACTCGCTGGGCCCAATCAGAGATATAGGGAGCCATGGTGACCAAAAGAATTGATAATGTCCACCTAGAGTGCGGGGCAATGGACCACCAGGGAAATGCCATCTAAAATGCGGTTAAGAGGGAAAATAAATAAATAAAAATTTCTTTTTGGTAAAATTTTATTGGGAAAGGAAAGCAAGAAAATTGACCAACAATTTTCTCAGTGTCATGCAACTGATTAAATAGTGGTTGATTGGGTAGTGACAGGGTGGGGTTGGGGCCCAACAAATCAGACCTGACTGGTGCATTGTTTGGGAATGGGGGGGCTTATTCTTTGAGAACCAACATTGCAAAATTTGGCAGTGAGCCGAGTCTCTGTCAGTTCGACCTCAACCGTTCAAATAGGGCTCGACTATGTTTCTGACAATTAGCATGACAGCATTTGGCCCAACAGGCGACCGGAATCCCCCAAGGCCATCCCTTATAGGGATGGGTCCATTTAGTTGGGAATGGGTTTGGGATGGCCAACTCGCCTACGCTCGGTTGTTTAACCACTCATTTGGTCAATAGTGGCATATCAGGCGCAGCACCCAAATTACTATCTGAGGGCTTCAAACTTACATTGATAGCGCCCAATATTTGTTCAACTGGTCTGGAGATTAAATTGGAACTGTCAGGCGATCTGGACAATATCTCATCTTTTGTGCTTTTTTAGCCATTCAAATTTTGCACATCAGCCAGATTGCCAGCTGAATCAAATCCAACCAATTTCAAATTGATATACTCGACATAGATTTTGCTAATTCCCCGCAACAGTTCTGCTAAGGTAAGTGTGGGTATTGGGAGTGGGATCCGAAGCAGACAAGCTGTTACCCATCACTCATCTACTACATGAGCGAGGTCGCCCTGAGTGATGAGGGGTACCGCCATCCTCTTCAGTATCTTCTTATTCAGGAATTGGAAGATGGAGCGATTGAGAGCCAAAGGACATTCCCCGAGACTTACAGATAAAGACCTTTCTGCAGGGCACATCTCTCAGTACCATTTCCCCACCTGACCCCACCCTAGTCGACCTCCCTCCACACTTACCTCCTTCCTAGTCCTATATAAGGCCATCTTTGATATGTCACTGGCATCAAAGCTTCCGCACACTCTGAATATGACTTGACATAGCTGATAGTTGATTAAGTTAAAATCAACTGCCCCCTCTACCCCTATATAGAGGAAGAGGATAAGGCTTTGGGAATTTGACTGGACGAGATCCTAGAAAAGGGGTGGCTCATCAAAAAGTCTTCCCCTGTCGTCTCCCCCATAGTTTTTGCTAGAAAAGCAGATGGATCTCTGCGCCCCTGCGTTGAATATGGTCAACTTAACAACAATAATATCCCTGACCCATACCCCTTACCCTTAGAGCATAGCATCACCCAAGCCATTGCCAAGTCTCGCATCTTCTCAAATTTGGACTTGGTGAACGCCTTTAATCAGGTGAGGGTGGCGAGGAGACAAAAGTGGCTCACAGCCAAATGCACTCTCCAGGGGCTTTTACAGTTCAGGGTGATGTTTTTGGCCTGAAGAATGCACCAGCCACCTTCAAGCGCCTCATTGATGATGTGCTGGGGACTTGCACTTCTCATGTGCTGTGGCTTATATTGATGACATTTTGGTCCATT